>VDFB02385374.1:0-26273 GCA_007258455.2 Sequoia sempervirens | reverse complement strand
GGGAAACGAAAAGGAGATGAATCCCAATAATGGGGCTGCAACACCAAATTGTAGGAAGAAAAAAGGTGTGGTGAGGCCACAAGAGAAAGATGTTGGGAAATGGAAGGTTGAAGATCAAAGTCAACAAATAATTAGCAGTTGGAATGGAGCTTGGAAGAGTCCCCGAGATAAGTCATTGGAGTGGCAGAAGGAGGCTACAAGGGTGGAGGACGGTTGGCAAACGGTCAAGGGGAAGAAAGCAAAGAAGGAAAAGCAAAAGGATTTTACAATGTTCCTCCAATCTTAGACTAAAGGAAGATCAATTAATGGTTCAAACTGTTGACCTGTTAATAGGTTCTTTAGGGGTTGTTGGCTTTAAGCCTGATGGTCATATGTAATGAAACTTTGTTTGTAACTTTTGGAGTAGATAACAATAGAAATCGATTGTAGGTCTTTGAGTGTTTATGTAGGAATCGGTTGGGTATGGAAGGGATTTTAAATGAAATTGCATTGTGGACTACTTTGTAATCTTTATTTTATTATTAATAAATTTAACTTTATTACCGATCAAAAAAAATATATAGTAGGGCCCTAGGTCATTTAATGATGACTCATGTCATTTAATAATGGCACAATCATTTAATGTTTGGTACTTCATCACACCTTGTTTATATAAGCAAGGTCATTGTACACTTTTGTTATATACCTTGTTATCATTATTGATAGATATTAATATCAAGCAAGCTCATTTCTTGCATACTCTCGTGTGGAAGGTTTTTATTTTTTTTGCAAGTGGTTTTGGGATAGAGCTAATTTTTAGCTCCTATAGAATATATATTCTGAAACCTATAAAATTCACACACTTCAAGCAAATCCATTATATTGGCTTCAAATGGTGCTAATCCTTCATGCCCAAAATGCAAACTAGAGCTTCATCAAGAGGTAATTTTTAGTTTGTTGAATTATTAGATTTTGTAATTAGAAGTAGAAATATAATCTTTGTATCACCAATAAAAAGGGGAAATAGAATTTCTATATCACCTTCTCCTAGAGCCTAGTTTACACCTCCCTTTAATATGTCTACTCACCCTAGGATCCTTGTTGCTAATTTAAATAGGGATTTATTTCATATTTCTCCAATGGCAGCCCCAAGAAATAGAAACTTTGTGACATTTAATGGAGCCAATCCTCTTGATCTCCAGCAATATGATGATATTCTAACCTCAACACTAAAAATCATTCTATTTTTATTGGAAAGAATGATACTAAACCCATTTAACACATCCAAGATGTTGCAAACATATGCTTTGTCTACCATATTACACAAGAGAATAGTTGTTAGAATTCTTGCTTCTTCTTTGAAGGGAAAAGCTTTGTAATGGTACAATGGGCTACAACCTAGTTCCATTCACAATTGGGATGAGGTAGAGCATAAGTATGCAAAATAAATGAGAATAGAAGTGATCACCCCTACCTAATTGAACAAATAATAATAGATAAGAGAGCACTTCATGAGTTCATCATGGTTTTCACTTTTATATTTCAAAAGACTTGGGATAGAATCCCAACTTTACTAAAGTCTTCCCCTAACAACACTTTCTCGTATTTCTTAAAATATTTAAAGAGTGCCATAATTGTAATGATTTAATCCATGGGAGGAATTGTACTAATTGATTCTTCTAATATTTCTATAAGAGTTGAGAACTATTTGATACAAGTCATTAAGTTATTTCTCAGGCTCTCCATGCATATATTTCTAGAGCTACCTACAATTAATTCTCCTACCCTCGCTCCCTTACCAAAATCTAATCCCCTTTCATTTGCTTCTACTTTTAGTCATTCAAATGATGGCGAATACCTCAAGACTTTCATGAAAAACATGACTAATAAATTGACTACCTTAGAGAGGTAGCAATTTGTTAAACCTAACTTAAACTACAACCAAAGCTACCAGCCAAATAAAAATAAAAATTGGAATCAATCTTATCAACCTAATAGATACCAAGGTACCAATCCAAATCTTCCTTTACAAGTTTTTCATCTTGTTCGACAAATCCTGACTATTGGTACAAGCAAAGCTCTTGTTCCAATCCAAAAAATGTAGCTCAAGAAGTTTATTGGTGTTATCTATATAATGCACCTCAAAAACAGTCCACTTGTACAGTTGGAGTGTAAGGACAGGTTTTGATGGTGCAAAATTTCCCAACTCAAGTAATGGGTCAATGCAAGTGTCTACCCTTAAAACACATCTTATGTTCTGGAGCTTGGAGAACTATCATGTAGTCAATCAACCTACATTAAATTCAATTTCACCTCTAGGTAATGTTACAGACAACAAGAGATCAAATAAAAGGTATTTGGATGATGTTCTTATACCTGTTTTAACACAAATGCAACCTCTTTATAATAAGAAAGAACATGTGGTGAAGCCTACAAACATAGATTAGACCAACATACTTGCTACTACAAAGGACATGAGTTCCTCGACAAAATATAGATCAAATGAAGAGAGGACCTTGGGTGCCTTCAATATATAAACAAGCAATCAAGCCTTTGAATATCATAGATTAAATGAAGACAAGCTTGAATGTGTCCATGTGAGATGTATTATTTACCTTGTCTTAGAGGGACTTTTTGCAAGATGCCTTGGACTAATTTCCATTAACTATACTAGCAAATAAAAAAGAAAGGGTTCCAATCAATCTTGTTTAGCCTAATGAAGAACCCAAAGGAAAAATGAAAAATCTACCCCCTTTCTACTTATCTCTATTTTTTGCAAAATTCTTGTTTCTTAACTGCATGATGAACTTAGGAACTAGTGTTTCGATGATACCTAAGAAGATAACAGTTATGCTAGGTATTGAATACACTCCTATTTCTAAAGGTGTGTTTCAGTTGGATAATACTTTAGTGAACACAATAGGAGTGATTAATGGCCTAGAATAAGCACATAATGCGTACCTATACTTGACCTTTAGTCAAGACATATTAGTTATTGACTTACCCCCAATCTTTGGTATATTTTATCAAGGGATTTCACTGCTAAGATTGATGGGTATTTGTTTGTTGATTGGTCTCACATGCTTTTGAGGACAAAGTATGGGATGAGGATTACCGTCAGGATTGAGCTTGTGTCAAATTTTCATGTGGAGATTTATGACCTTAAGTCTTTGGTCCAAAGTATATGATACATGAAGAAGAAGAAAATGATTTAGAGCATACTAATACATTCACATCACCTCTCTCAAACCCTAACCTCTTGCTTGATGAAGGGGCTAGAGAAAATTATGACATTGATTCATTTGAAGTTGTTGAGATGAATGGTTTAGGGACATACATGACACAAGAATAAAATTCATTTATAACTTCTACACTCAAGTAGGAAGATGACTCAAATGGCTTATGGAGGATGTTTTTGGATGGTTCCAAGAGTAGACTTAGGGTTGGAGTAGGGGTAATATTGATCTCTCTTGATTGCAAAAAGTTTCATTTTTCCCATAGGCTACAATTTTCTTTTATTAATATTGTAGTGGAGTATGAGTCATTAATTCATGGCTAGTTATTGGCTAAGAAGAAGAGGATCAAACAACTCCAAGCTTTTGGAGATATTGAATTGGTAATCAATCAAGGAAGAGACATGCCACTAAGAATACCCTCCTTAGAGCATATAGACATAAAGTTTGGGACCTAATTGAGAATTCTTATGCTATAAACTTGCAAGTGATACATGAAAGATGAATGCTAAAGTTGATCAACTAGAAGCATTTGGATTAAATAGTTTTCCCCTCCTATGGACCTCTTTCAAAACCATGATCAACATGTTAAGGTGAAAATACATTTTAGTCTCTCAAATGTTGGTGCTACCTTTTAGAAAGCCATGGATATTGCCTTTAAATGTTTCATAGGAAAATTCATCTTGAAATATAGATGATGTAACTATTTTTTTTGTAGTTGGTGAGGATCACTTGAAGCATCTTGAAAAGGTGTTTAAGAGATGCAAAGTCTAGAGTGTCATTGAATCCAAAGAAGTGTATTTTTCATTCCTCCCCAAAGCAATATCTATAGATCTTGAGAGAGTGTCAACTATTTCAATCCCTTTTTAACTAGCACATAAAAAATATTTGCAATCTTTCCTTGGCAAGATAATTTTTTATAGGAAATTCATTCCTAACTATGTTGGGTTGTTTAAGCATATTACATCAATGTTGAAGGAGGTTATTTTCAAATGGGCTAGGAAGGGAGATTATTCTCTATGCTTGTGAAGGAATAAGAAGCATTACAACCATCCTAACCTAGAAAAATGATGAAGGTTTGGAGCAAACTTTAGCTTTTTTCATTCAAACATTGAAAGACTATTAAGAGTGCTTCAACTCCATGGAGAAATATGTATTTTATATCATGAGAGCTCTAAAAAATATAGATATATGTTTGCTAATAATCATATTAAAGGTATGGTTTCTCATACTAGTGTGAGACATTTTATAATTGGAGATGAGATAGGTGAAAAGAGAGTTGGTTGGGTAGCTAAAATTTTGGAATATGATGTCACTATCAAGACTACAAAGGTGGTAAGAGGTAGAAGTCTTTGTGAGCAACGTGTTGAAGATGCAACGAATGATGACTCATCTTTTGTTGTGCAAGAAGAAGAAATAATTGCTAGTAAGCCTTGGACAACAAAAAAGGAAAGGTTCCTATCCACTAGGGAATATCCTTGCGGTTGGATAAGACCAAAATAAAACACTGCAGGTTGCAATCTATTCCATATACTTTGATTCATGACATCTTTTTAAAAATAAATCTTGAGAGATTTCCGCTAAGATGTGTAGAATAAAATCAATTTGATATAATTCTTAGTGAATTCCACGAGGGATTAGTTGGTGCCCTTTGGGTTTATAGGATCACACCCAAGAGAGCAATTGGTAATTATCCTTTTGTTCTAGTCTATTGAAAGGAGGCTAGACTTCCTTTGTCCCTAGATTGCCTCCATTAGAGCTCGCCCAAAAATTGGAGTTAGAGGAGGAAGATGCAAGAACCATTAGAATGGATGAGTTAAAATAGAGGAATTGAGGTAGTTAGCTATGGCCTCATTGGAAGAGCACCAAAAGAAAACTAAACAACATTTTGACAAGAAGGCTAGAGATTGAATTTTTAAAGAGGGTGACTGAGTGGTGAAGTGGGATGCTATTAAGGCCAAGCCAACTGTAGATTTGAGTCCTAATAGGCCAAATTCTAGTTAGATTCCTGTATTTGGCCTGATGAAGGTTGAGAATTAGCTAAGTATAATTTTGCAAGTGGGTGGCACCCAAAATTCCAATTAGTTTAGTTAGAGCTTTTAGACTTGCAAGTTTATTAGGAGTTTCTTGAATCACATGGGATCGATGGCGATCTATTTTCTACATTACAAAGTTTTATGTAGATCTAGTTTTGTGGATATTTTCATGTAAATTAGACATCATTCCAAAGGTGCAATTGTTGATCAAGGTCTTGTAAGGACCTCATGAAGCTTAAATTTGACTAAGTATAGATTTTATGGGTGGATGGAGGTCAACATCCTACAAATATAGTTATCGATGATTTTTTGCTAGAGCCCAACAATGGCCAATTCCACATTTGTAGGACTTTGATTGCCATATGGATTTGTAGACAATTCCAAGTGACCTAGCTCAATTCAAAAGTAAAATTTGAGTGGGTTAGTCTCTCGCATGAAACCAATGGAACATATCAAATCCACATGAACTCAATAAAAGCCAAAATCAACTAAAGGGTAGTTTTCATGTGGGAAAATCTATCTAAACCTTTATAAAGGTAGGCGATACATTTTAGATGACATCTCCAATCTCATAAAATCCTATTATACATTAATGTTTTGCATATCCAAATGCTAACCATTTGCCCATTGAACAACATATCCAGTTTAAGGTAGACCTAGTTTTTGCAAAGAGACCAGAATGTAAAGATAATCTCCAAGTGATGCCATTAATATTGCAACTACACTCTTAACTACCCAACCTTGAGCCATGGAGCTATAGAAGCAATTTTAATGCACTTCTACAAATTCCCGAAGGGAAAAGCGATACCATTTGTTTATTGATTTGTAAACAACCTCTTCATCAAAAAAATATTCCTAGACATGATTTCTAGTAGATTTTATGGGGGTCTTTGTACTTCACTCATTAAATTCATCAATACATCGTATGACAAAAACATCGAGAATATTTTTCACGACTACAATTGGATTTGTTTTACATATATGTCAAGTTGGTAGGCACCAAATAGGGTTTCCCTCTCACCATGTTTTCCTTCTCTCTTCCTCCTCACATTGGAGATCTTTAAAAAGACAACTTGCAACTCATTTCTGAGTGGATTCTTTTTAGTTCTATAGTAGACATGCATTTTTTATTTTTCTACAACTAAAATTGGCTTTAAGCCTTGAGTTTAATAGAAATTTCTCTTTTATCTCATATCTCTCTTTGACATGTTGTATGATCTATTGTCTTCATGTGAATGATTATTTATTGTTTATATGTATTTATGGCATGTAAAGTTTATTTGAAGGAACCAACTTTGGATTTCTTCCCTTCTAGTGTTTGTTAACCCTTAATTTTAAATTTATTGTAGGATTTTGTGAATTAGAGATATATGGAAGCATTTTGCAATATCTATTGTTTCTTTGTGCTATAGTAAGCAAGGAAGAAGCCAATCTAAACATCGGTGCATCACCTCTTTCTATAGTAGCATTCCTTCTTCACCTTTTCCTCAATAATCAATAAATGAGTTGGATTAACACTTCATACCTAGTTTAAAGAGGGATCATATCCTTAATAAGATGGTTTGCCTTTTTTCAACAAGGTCCCTCATCTTGAAGTCATTCCCATGTTCTCACCAAGCAATCAAATTCATTCATTTTAGAGGGTGCAGTTTAGATCGACAACAATTGATATATGCAACTTCTACCTTTAAATTGACAATTTCAAGCCCATGTCCTATTGCAACCATATCTTTACACCATTTCACTAAATTTTCTTCTTCCTTTGCATTTAACACTATTGGAGGATCTTTCTTCAAAGTAGAAGTTAAATCACTTAACCGGTTAATCAATGTGCTAGTATGGATTCCCCATATCTTTGTTGTACCCCTTGGTAAAAATTCAATATCCTTAACATATCTAAGTGTTCCTTTCATATCATATTTGGTCCACTTTATTTATACTATGTTTGGTCCTTATTGTGTAACACCACATTTTTGAAAAATTAAATTTGCTTATATTGCATCATGTTTAGTTCTACAACTTCAAGTTAGCTTCAAAGAAATGTTACTTTTCTTTAGCTTTAGCTTGATTGGCATATTGAACTAACCAAGAGTTGGCCATGTAGCCAACTTCTCTAGAAATACTATTGAGAATTAGTGGCGTAATAAAACATTTAGTGGCTCTTGTATCTATTAAAATGAAAACACAATGTCCAAAAAGTGTACCTAAAATTTTAATAGGTGAGATCTACAAATCTTCTTAGTGATTATTTGTTGTGACATGGATCCTCTACTCAAAGGTTATTTGTTGAGAAGTTAATGTAAAGTTCCTAAAATTATTGCCTTGGGATTATTTGGGACAATTACGAACATAGTGGTCACCTCCACATGTGAACATCGACCTATTGGCCCTCTTTTATTTGTCACTTGATCCCATGGTCCTCCATTATTCCCTTTTTTCTTACTTTCTCCCTTCTTGAAGTGTGAGTTATTTTTATTTCTAGAATTATTTTCAAAACCTCTATTTGGATTGTTGGCTTTAACCCTTCTTTTAAAGATTTTTATCTCTTTCCTTCTCCCAAACCTCTTCTTAAACATGTCCTTAAATGTTACAATGATCTTGATTTTATGTTCTTGCTTAATAGATTTCTTAAACACTTGATCCATTGTTGAAGGCACATGGATATTTGCTTCTCCACCTATTTGCAAATTCAAACACATTACAATTTCCTAATTCAAAAACATTCATCATTTTGGAACTGAGGAACATATTTCAATAATCTTGTAAAATTTTCCCAATACTCAATTACAAATAAGTCTACTTCCTAAAGTTTTGAAAATTTATCAACTTTTGGTCAAAGTAGAGTTGGGGTAACCACATTTGCCTATAAATATTACAAATTGATCCCACATCATAGATTAAATCCACACCAAAATTCAAATCTACAAATTTGGTTCAAACTCACAATTCACACAAATCATTTTTCCAACTTCATACTATTATTTTATTCATTCAATTTAATATACTACATATAATAACAAACTATCAATCTTAAAATAATTATATTTATTATTATTTAATTATGCTTCCTTACAGAGTTAAATTAAAAGGGAATTTATTCTCTTTAAATAAATAAATTGCAAAATGTCACTTGCTTTGTAAATTGTTCTATAATCCTACTTATTCCCCATCACAATTAATAATACAATTATTTTAAGACCTATTGCATAAGCCTTTATGCTTTAAAAATTTAAATAAAAAATTAATTATGACATTTTATGTACATTTTTTACATTGGATTTTTGTCACAAGAATTAACTAATTATAAAACATCAAAAATATAAGCATACTCCGAGAAAATAGAATCTATTCCGCTATAAACACAATCAATGCCAGGTTCAAATCTATAAAAATATTAATAATAATGAAGCGGAAAATCTCACCGAAGATTTAGGTGAACCATAAGAATATTTTTAATGAGATAATAATAATATTAGTTTTTCAAACTGGAAAACTGGAAAACTGGATTTCCTATTACAGGATTGGCTAAAAAATATTTAAATCAAGTTATATTCTCGAAAACAGTTCACCATACTTCTTTAACAGTCTCTACAAATAATTGTTAAAAAAAAAACAACCTTATTTGATCCCAGAAGTCAAGTTTAACCTTATAATTTTAAATGTCAGTTCTCATTAATTTTATTTATTGTTTCGCTAAATATATTTATGATTTGTTAGATCCTATCTAAGTCACTTTGTGCCAAACACCTAAGAGCACAAGGAAAAGGAGAAAGACAATGTTGATAAAAGAAAAAACACAACAGTTTGAACAAACAATCTCGAGACACTATTTTGTCTACACACTTCCATAGGTTCCAGAGTCCAATTTAGCTAAAGAATAATGAAAGTTATCATTTGCCAAAGCTGAAACACAAAACACACGCTTTATCAAACGTGCACTGCATATAACCATTAAGAGAGTTGACATGCCATTTATATTGCCAGTTGAGAATGCATTAAAAATTTCGAGAAAGATGATCAGTTTCAGCTACCCATTTTGGAGAAAGCTAGCAAGCTTTTGGGACAAGTCAATGCTTTTTATTTAAAACTATCCTCCTTCCAATGTCCTATTTGGAAAAAGTTGTGCACTGCAACATGCAAATGGAATAATACATTGCTTTTTCGTTCTTTTTCTATTCTAAATCAAGCTTTCAGCTAAAAGGAAGATACAAATGGAATGTCAATTAAAAATATAGAATTTTTTGAAAAAAATTGTAACGGAACATTCAAGAATATAGATTAAGTAAGGTTATATTAAAAGCAAAACCTCTCTCCGTGCAGTGTGCAGACAATATAGATTATTCTCGGCTCATTTACTGAGCACATTAAAGACAATCTCACGAACAGGCAGAGAGATTCCCCATAAAGCTATTAAATTTCAGGCATAGTTCACCCTCCACGACACTTACAAGGTGCTTCTCTAATCTCTAACAAGTGACTTACTCAGTATTGGGCTATAATGCACACTGTAATTGTCCCTATAACCATATACCCAGTTGTAACAAAAGTTGAGACATCATCCAAAACCCAAGGCCGCCACCAACACTGAAGTCAGTTTGTTGAGAAACAATCATAACTTTTCTTATCAAGTAATGAGATACTGATGAAGAACTCCTTGTTTTAGAGATACCAGAAATAATTGCAGTGCTAGATGATAAAGACTACGTTTTTTCTTACATTAACAAAAATACTCCAGGGCTTTAACCATCCAAACCAATCTGTCAGTATTAACTGTAAAGTAGCATCATTCCTAATCTCTGACTGACTACTCAGAACTGCTCTGGGCCCTACAACTACAAAGCTGTGTAGCCACTACAAATGTAAGTCAATGCATTTCAGTGAAGCTCAAAATAGACTTTTGCTATATGGAATTATCAATTATGATTTTTATACCTAAAACAATTGCAATCACACAGAAGACTTCATGACACAAGTTTCTTCCAAAAACTTTTCCTTGATGAGTAAATTAGTTGGGATTTGAGAAACTACGGTTGAAAGCAATATATAGAAGAAAGAATGATGAACACAGCAAAATCAAATTTGTGATGGATTTTTAACTAGACTATTACACTCAACTGCTAGGCGGATATAATTAACATCCCCCTGCTTGATCCTTCATTTAGAAACTGAAAACAACTTAATAAGCCATCAGAATGACCAAACACAACCTTCTCCCTCGTTTACAACATTTCTCAGTTATCACTTAGTCTAGATCATCCTTAGTTCATATTCACCTGCCGTTGTAATGTACCTAACCCATGGCAATGCTTGATATCCACTCTTTTCAATGATTTTCAAGTACCTGACCTGCAGTAAAGAATTGCAAGAACAGAAAGTTGTTATAAAGTAGCATCGTACATCTAAATAATCCAAATGTAAATCCTCAAACCAGTTATTCAATGCTTCAAGTTACTTGTGGAGCTAAATATTTGACGCTTGTATATAAAAAGCATAATGATTTTCCCTGAGGCCAATGTAAATATTTATAAGCCTCATCATAAATGTGGAAGTCACAACATAAATGGAGTCTAGAACCTCGAAACAACAAAAAGCAGTTCTGTCAGAAGTTTCTGTTCTATAAATTTACCTTGTGAGGACATCTATAGTGTCAGTCCAAAAAGACCTAGACCAGCTCAAGATATTAGCAATAGCAATAATCTATATTTGTAAACTAAAGTTAAAAATGACCTGGATTCCTGATACAGTAAAATATGGTATCTCAAATTTGACACGAATAGGAGCCCGCTTTTCTGGGGTTGCTTCTTCAGCAGTTATGCTAGAAAGACTAAATTCAGCCCTCAATATGTATTCCTGAAACAAAACCCACATGATAAGTCAATCAAGGAACCAAAACATCAGATTCCAGAACCATAGCATTGTTAACAGTCCTAGAACAAGAAAACCAATAAAACATGCAAGATATACCTTTCCGCCAGGAAATGATTTGATTTTCCAAAGCAAAGCATCCCTCTCTGGGGAATATGCAGAAGAACCCATTGATGTACGTACATGAGGTGTAGATGCATCAGCTGGGACTGGCAATTCAATTTCAACATTTGTTGCCGTACTGCAAAGTTAAAGAAAATCACAAAACTTATTAGCACATACACAAAAATATCAGTTATGCTCAAACCATCCCCTGAAGCCAACATGTTAGAAAGATCTACCTGAACTGCAGATAAATGAGATCTAACAATCAAAACTCCAGGATCAAGCAGACAATAAAATAATGGCATACATAAGCCAGAGAGATAACTTGAAACCTGCGATCTTTGTATTGACTGCGTGCTCTCACCAAATATTCCACTCGGCTTCTTGAATGCTTTTCTACTTGAGCTTCAACCCATATCAGTGGCTTTACCTGCAAATTAATAAAATTACATAATATGAAACCTACTTCTAGAAGGAAATTCTCCACATCCTTCATAACAAACCTCCAAAGATTTGACGACGACTGCATTACTCTTGAACAAACCTGTGTGCTAAGTCTGTAGTTCATAAGATCAAAAGTCCCATCAGGAGGTATGAAGGATATAGTTCTATCATTTTCAAAACGAGCAAGACGAACACACCTGCCAGAAGAAATGGAATATAACATATGCTTTTTCAAGGGAAAAAAGACTGAGTACAACATTGAAGGAATTTGCAAGGACTTAGTAATATAATATAAAATAATGACAGTTTAAGGAATTGAGTAAGAAACAAGTTTGATTGCATACTGATGAAACTTGATGTCATCCAAATCAATTGCTTTTCCCTTTGATGCTTTGCCTTGAGCTTCTAGTAGCACCCTGTCATTAAGTCCAAGCTTGCATTCTGGCATTCCACTGAAAAAACAGTGAAACAGGATACACTTGCCATGAACAGCTAGCTATGTAATGTTTCAGTAGTCATACTAAAAGTATATAAATATTAAAATGTAAAAAATAGTAACAGCCATAATTTGCACAAATATACTAAATTAACCACAAAACACAGTTTGATAATTCAATGCTAAATATTAAATAAAAAGTTATATATGGTTTAATATTTATGGCATATGTTCAAATTAGAGCAATCGTTAGGGGTCAAACTACATCCAAAACCCAATATAAATCATCTAGATGAATTAGTATTTTATTCTTTTTGTATATTTTCATTATTATTCTTTTTTCAAAATGGGCTGGGGATCCAGGTTCAGCTTGGTACGGCAAGGGCACAGGTGGCATGATCAAATTCACCCCAGGTCCATCTATTACAGACCCAGGCAAGGCCCACAAACCATAGGATTGGGACCTGGTCTGGGTACGGGAGCCAGTGCAGCATAATCCAGCTTCATAAGTTATAAATAGTTCTCAAGAAAAGGACAAAGAACACTATTTCATTTTAGCATAACTTCTAACAAAACTGCCGTGCAAGGAAGCTGTACTAATTTTATACTTATATAGGATTGGAAGGTATTATTGATAAACAATCTAAATTGGAAAAGGGAGGGAAAATAATGTCTGAGTATTTTCTTCAGCAAACAGGTTGATTCCTATGTTGACAGAAACAAAACAGATAGAGGGCATCATATCCCAAAAACTATATTTCTAAGGAATAGATGCTTCTTATGTCATTTGTGGCCTGCAACATATGGCTCATCATATCAGCAATATAACATTTAAAAAGAAATCCTAATTTCCAGTAACAATTTCATCATTTGCCCATTATAATTCTGTCTTTTGATCTGTCACTCTAAGCTCTCCATTGAGATGGGATTCTGTTCAACCACTCATCACAGTTCCTTATTCTTCTACAAAGTTTTTATTTTGACTGAAGCATGCCATCTGTTGAAATTAAAGTATGCAGCAATTAAGTTGGTTGTCTCATGAACAAAATTTGTTAGTTATTTAAATCTTAACAATGAATATGAATATAATATTTGTACTTGTAAAAAGTTGAATAATTTGTCGATTTTTTGTATGATGGTACTTAATAATTCTCCCACACATGAATAAACACAAAATGTTTATTAACCATAACATCTGAGAACTCTCACTTCCCAATGTCAACTCAATTACATTTCATTTCTCATTTCTCACTTCTCACAAGATACGTATATTTGTTCAGCTGTGCATGGCAGACATGGGCCTTCTGGCTTAGTGGATGTGGTTTATCCTATTCCCAGGTCTTTTTCAAGCGAGTCGCATATTTGAGAAAAGAGGTGTGCAGTAACATTATAATGTTCTCCAAAAACTTGGCTAAAGTTTACAATGTATTTACTTAGCAGAAATTAAGGGAAGCAGTTCCATGTTTCCTCTATGTAGTCGATTTGTTTTTATTTCTACAAGGACTCAATGACAATATTATGCATGGATAGAGAAAGTTACCTCAAGTAGGCTCTCATCTTCAGCGCTCCAACTACATCAGATCGCACTATTTGCCCATTGCTATTCACAAGAATATTTACACTTTCTACTACATCCAAAAAGACCTTTAACAACAAATCAAAAGCATCAAATTAGTGAAATATCAATTGCCATATTCAAGCAAAGCACAAAATCAAATCCAGATTAGCTTTCAACCTCATTTTTCTTGTATCGTATTCCTTCACTTCGCCAGGAAACTGCATTTGTAACAGCCATTGGAGGTCGCTGAGTGACTTCCATCCTGTAAGCATCTGTTTTGATGAATTCACTAAGAATCTTTGCCTCTGTATATTGAGGGTATCCGAAGTCCATTATTTCATCTAATAATTCGTACTGCGGGCAGAGAAATACAAGTAGTCAAATAATATACAAATATTTCAAATTCTAAGTTCATGATAAAATAGTCTCAAAATGGTTGGCTCATTAAAAGGAATTCTGAACCCTGAACTCTCTGCGACTCAGATGAAAAATAGATATGTGTATACTCACAACGACGACAAAATTGTCTCTCAAAGACTCTTCCTCTAGCTCTTCAAAATAGTGCTTGAAGACCTGCAGAAATAACACACGACAATCCAAAACTCAACCTAAATTTAACCTATGAATCAGTAATTGTAACACACTAATCATAACAGAAAACAAAGATAAACATTAACAAATCTCGTTTACTGTAATGAACAGCTAAATATATGTGCAACAGTTCCAAATGGAAGCATTAAGAACACACTCTAGAATCCCCAGGTCTACAGCCTCAGTAAGTTTCCTAAAGGCAATGTCTCATTTGATAATTGAAAATAGAGAGCCTAGAACAAGATATCAATTGTGAATGAGAAGCACAGAGTTGAACTTACATCCACAACTCGATGTAAAAATAAAAGTGAGCTAGCTGCATTAGAGTTCTGTCTGGATGCTGTCATAAGGTAAATATTGTTGTGCTGAATGAACATGTAAGTGACCCCATTGTCATAGACCACTGGATTTGTTAAAGTAGGATCACCCTGTCCATGTAATTCCATCAAAAACTTTGTCAAGCACATAAGTTGAAAACAATCCTCTTACACATGGCCGTTTCAGCCTTATAAGAGATGAGACGTAACAACACAGGCTAGTATATTTTAATAAATATATTCACATGAGACAATATAATTTATCAAATGCCATACATAGTGACATGGGCCTACTAAATGTTCTTAGATAATGTGTAT
Source organism: Sequoia sempervirens (assembly GCA_007258455.2). Classification (NCBI taxonomy): domain Eukaryota; kingdom Viridiplantae; phylum Streptophyta; class Pinopsida; order Cupressales; family Cupressaceae; genus Sequoia; species Sequoia sempervirens. The sequence goes on along the minus strand of VDFB02385374.1, from coordinate 11,391 downwards.
ATCTCTATGTAAATATTCCATATCTGAGCTTCCTTGTACATCCTTTGTAGTTTTTATGTACACAATGCACATAGCATATATAAGTCAACAGAAAGTACAGTTACAGTAACTTCTTGTGTTCTTTCCTCTGTTGCAATAATGTTCTTATCAATAGATCCATGTAAACAATTTTCCTTTCGAAATGATTATAGCTTTATTACCAATTTTAAAGTAAGTGGACACAAAATCTAACTAAAGAGTTTTCAATCACCCAGGACTGGATTTGACGGAGTTACATGGATTCAAATAAAGGATTTTCAAAACATTGACAGCTATTGACAAAAATTAACAGTAATATCTCCTTTATTGCTAAGTAAAACTAAAAACACTCGCCTTTGCGTGTATACATGTGATTCCTACACTTTAGCATATAGAAATTATCCTTTCTTTTCACTTTGAGTCATATTGTTTTACAAGCCTTCTGAAGAGCATATAAATATAGGATGTTCATCCAGTTCTTCATACAATTATAAAAAATTGTTATGACTCATCTACATAAACTCATGTGTACAAGGCCATTCACTAAATCTGCAAGTACATGTCTGGAGTATTCTGTTGCATAAAACTATTATTTTTGTTTTTATTGCTGATTCAACTGTATTTGCTAATGCCACTAATTCCACCCTATGAACCATCTTATGAGCATAGGCATGGGCAAGTTGTAATTGTATTATGGCCATTTTCTTGTTTTTTATGTTTATTTCTATTGTTAGGTACTAAGAAGAGAACCCAAAGACCCAAAAGGTCATATTATTGATTGGAACAAAAATTGAATCATCAGCATGCTAATCCAGGTTAAATAAGATCTATGCTAGTTTGTCCTTCTTATGCTAATCCAGGTTAAATAAGATCTATGCTAGTACATGTCTGGGTATTCTGTTGCATAAAACTATTATTTTTGTTTTTATTGCTTATTCAACTGTATTTGCTAATGCCACTAATTCCACCCTATGAACCATCTTATGAGCATAGGCATGGGCAAGTTGTAATTGTATTATGGCCATTTTCTTGTTTTTTATGTTTATTTCTATTGTTAGGTACTAAGAAGAGAACCCAAAGACCCAAAAGGTCATATTATTGATTGGAACAAAAATTGAATCATCAGCATGCTAATCCAGGTTAAATAAGATCTATGCTAGTTTGTCCTTCCATTCCTTTAATTTATTTTCAAAAGAATTTAACTAAAAGGGCATGTACCTATGGAGGGGCATATCCCTCTCGTTTTTCCCTGCATTAGTGATTTCAACAATATTTAGAACAGTAAGAAAAGGGAGTAGTTCAGCTCAAAATGCAGAGTGGAGGCTTTTTGGCCAGATAATTTGAGAAGGCACTACAAATGAGAGCAGAAAGTTTGCTGTACCAAGCTCAATTTTTTCTGAGAAGTGTTTTGGCAGATGGAAGCTTACGTATACTGGAACTTTTCAAAGAAATATAATACTGATGGTTTTTGATTCAAAGTTTGAAGGTAAGAGTTGAAAATATAATGTTGGGTTGAGCCATGTTTTCTACTAATGACACCAAAATCTTATCAGCAATGCATATGAAAAAAAAGTTATGGTCTCTACCTTGCATAGGACCTTTACCTAAATATTAACAAAACTAAGGTAACATTTACCTGAACAAATCTTCTAGCAAAAATTATTTAACTTCAGCAATTGAAAGCTTGCAAGGAAAATTTTAGTATGTAATTTATTAATTTTGTGGGATTTTCATAAATTTTAAGCCCTAACTTTGCAAAAAATTGACTAAACAATGTCATTTGTTATATATGTTGGAAGTGAAGTCCAACCATCACTGCCCTTTTGTCTTCCTCTTCCCATGCCTCTTCACTTGCCTGAAGAGTCAGATATAATTCCTTTCTCATTCTCTTTTTGGGTATGATGAGACTGATGTATTTGAGTTGATTAATAAAAACAGTGTGCCCTGCTTTCCTTGGTGAACCGCGTTAAATACTTGTGTTAATTTCTTTGTCCCTGTCTTTGCAATTTGTTTTGTTGTTCTGTTTTTATTTCATTGTTGTTCTTGTTGCACAGTTAACTCAACAAGTGGTATCAGAGCTCAGTTGAGGAGAGATGGAGGATTGCGAGGTTGAAAAAATTTCTGGTTAAAACTTTGGAATGTGGAAGTTGCAGTTAGAGGCATTGTTGACACAAAAAGACCTCTCATTTACACTAGAGGGAAAATCGAAGAAGCCTACTGTGATGTCTGATGAAGAATGGGATAGATCAGACAAGAAGGCAGCGGCTACAATAATCCTCTCTCTATCGAGCAATGTATTGTTCAATGTTGCAACGGAGAAGACAGCGAAGGGTCTGTGGGACAAATTATCCAAGATGTATGAGATGGTTTCAGCATCAAACAAAATTTATCTTATGAAGTTGTACAAGCTGAAAATGAAGGAAGGTAATTCAGTATCATCCCACTTGAATGAATTCAATACATTAATCAGTCAATTAACTTCTGTTAGTATCAAATTAGAAGATGAAATAAAAGCTATACTGCTGTTATGTTCTTTACCGGACAGCTGGGAAGGAGTTGTTATTGCTGTTACCAACTCGGTTTCCAGAAAGAAGGGGAGTGTTTATTTTTTGATGAGGTTGCAGGAATTCTTCTCAGCAAGGACATGAGAAGGAAAAATTCAAATACCTCATCGGGAGATGCTCTAATTGCCAAGAGCGGGGGGAGATCTAAAGAACGATGGAAAAATAACAATAGAAGATCCAAATCCCGAGGTAGAAATTCAGGTTGTTGGTTTTGTGGCAAGGAAGGTCGCATTAAAAAGAATTGCTGGTCTTACAAGAAGGCTGGAAATAAATCAAAGGAAGATGAACCAAATGCAGTTTGTGATGAAGATGCAGGTGTATTAATTTTATCAATTGGAGAAGCTGAAAATGATAGATGGGTGTTAGATTCTGGTGCCTCTTTCCATGCAACTCAATGCCAAGAAGTTTTCCAAATATTATCAAGAGGGCAAACTTGGTAAGGTTCATCTCGGCAAAGGGGATGTTTTATTGAAATTGAATAATGGTAATAGTTGGTTATTGCGGGATGTGCGAGATGTTCCTGAACTCAAGAGGAATCTACTTTCCGTAGAATAGCTTGATACTCAAGGTTGTTGCATCAACTTTGTGTCAAGCACTTGGAAGGTGACAAAGGAGCCTTGGTGGTTGCGAGAGGCTGCAAATCAGGAACTTTATGTGCTAGAGTGTTAATGTTAGGATCAGATTTAATAGAAAGCAGAAAAATGAACATAAAGAACAAATGAACACAGTATTTATCCTGGGAAAACCCTCCTCATGAGGGAGAAAAACCCAGCCAATAATATCTCTTATATTATTGAATCTCAAAAGAAACTCCTTTACAATGAGGCCGATATGAGAGCCAGAATATAAGCATCAAACTTATGATGCAACACAGATACAGCCAGATGCAAAACTCTGTAAACTCAGCCTTCAACAATCTGCACTTGATGAAGAACTCACAAGCTCTTGAATAATTCGAACTTTCTGTACAAGACAGCTTCACACACACACAGAATAATTCCTCCAGCTGCATCTATCTTCAGCTAAAAATAAAGCTACATGCAAAAGCAAGGAGACGCACAAGGAGGGCAGTTACAATTGCTTAATTTAGAGATTCTTATGCAAAGATTCCTCTGCATGACAGAAGGAATGATAAATGCATGTCAGAATGCAGATTCTCCTGCATGACAGTTATGACAATTAATGAATGTTCTTCTGCATGTCAGTTACGCCAATTTTGGAAGATTCACATACATGACAGAAGATACCTCCTGCAGCTACTGAAACATTAACACTCCCTCTTAGCTAGGGAGGTATCTTTTCAGATAACCATGCACAAGTGTGATGTTGTCATCTCATCATGACATCCACCATGGCTACTCCAAGAGAATGAAACCAAGGGCTTTCACCTCAAGTCTCTCTCGCAGAGAGAAATGCATTAACAAGGGCTGATACCTCAAATCTCTCTCGCAGAGAGAAATGCATTAACAAGGGCTTTCACCTCAAGTCTCTCTTGCAGAGAGAAATGTATTAACAAGGGCTGGTCTCTCTCGCAGAGAGAAATGCATTAACAAGGGTTGATACCTCAAATCTCTCTCGCAGAGAGAAATGCATTAACAAGGGCTTTCACCTCAAGTCTCTCTCGCAGAGAGAAATGCATTAACAAGGGCTGATACCTCAAATCTCTCTCGCAGAGAGAAATGCATTAACAAGGGCTGATACCTCAAATCTCTCTCGCAGAGAGAAATGCATTAACAAGGGCTTTCACCCCAAGTCTCTCTCGCAAAGAGAAATGCATTAACAAGGGCTGATACCTCAAATTCCTCCGTCTCAGAGGAAAATGCATTAACAACAGATCTCCATGATGATGAAACTCCCTCTGAAGCTCCAAGTACTTGCATCAACCTTCTGACCTCCTCGTCCAAGGTTGCTTCTGATGAATTGTCAAACTCCCTCTGAATGTAAATTCCTCCTCTTCGAAGAAACTGATCTCAAAGACAACTTGAATAAGTTCTTTGTCTTCAAGAGATGTCTCCAGTTAAGTTTATCTCTTCAGCCTGCATGAATTCCTCACGGGATGCCTCAAGCTCTTCTTTTCTAGGCAATCTCTCATCACCCTCTTGCTCCTTGATCCGTCCTGGAAGCATTTAGAGAGAGATTAGATAGTTTAAACTATCCAGAAGAAATATCAAAGCTAGAATCATACATGATTCACTATCTCAATGTTATAGCATGAATTAATCTACATCATTATTCAAAGGCACAAACATAAGATACTTATCTCTTTATGTTGGTACACTAATGAGCTAGACTTGTAGCTGTGTCTCATCTTCGCCACCTTCACTCGAGCTCACCCTCATGGAAAGTGGGAATATGAAACGACCGTTTATCAAAGATTGAAGACTCCATTTAAATCTTGAGATCACATTATGAATCAACGCACCCAAACTCATGTGATGAAAGAGTTTAAGTAATTAAAAGAGTAAAAAATCATCACGACTTCCTTCCATAAACGTGGCCTTTCGCTTCCCAAGCTTGTAAACATAGATTGCAGCTCCAAGAAACTCAAGTCTTAGCACACTTAATCAGAGTTCTGAATAAATTCAAGCTTTAGTCTTCTATAGAAAAAGATACAACAACCAATTAAAGCTAGCAAGCTTTGGTCTTCTACAAAAAAGACACAATAGCCAATTAAAGCTAGCCTTCAAGAGGCACTCCTCGAGACTTCTTCAGAAAAGACATACACCCATGAATTCCAAAGGACTTCACACATCGTGGATGGCAACAAAATAGATTATATGTAACACTCTCGTTAGCTCAAAGAATTTCTGCACACTCAGAACTCAAAACAAGCAATAGAATAGAATCTGGAAAGTCACGGCTTCACATCAAGTGAAACTAGCCCAGAAGTTACTCATACTTTCATACTGCCCATGCCTAAAGAGGTGTCAATAAATATATAACATTCTCATATCAGTTTTAACAAAACATGACTCCCACACAACAAGACCCCTTTGAACAGCAACAGGACATTCACCCGCACTGCAGAAGATAAGTCAACACAAAATAGCAATGACTCCATCAGTTTCTTTCCATGGCACTTGCACACACAGACTCAAACAACTTTTGCCATGCCTACTAATCATGTCTAAGATTTACACTCTTAAAAAGCCTTCAAAACTCCACTGAGCCACAAGAGATTGTGTTCCTGTTAGACAAAATCTGATCGGATCTTTTTGTAGACCCGCTCTGATACCATGTTAATGTTAGGATCAGATTTAATAGAAAGCAGAAAAATGAACAGAAAGAACAAATGAACATAGTATTTATCCTGGGAAAACCCTCCTCATGAGGGAGGAAAACCCAGCCAATAATATCTCTTATATTATTGAATCTCAAAAGAAACTCCTTTACAATGAGGCCGATAAGAGAGCCAGAATATAAGCATCAAACTTATGATGCAACACAGATACAGCCAGATGCAAAACTCTGTAAACTCAGCCTTCAACAATCTGCACTTGATGAAGAACTCACATAGCTCTTGAATAATTCGAACTTTCTGTACAAGACAGCTTCACACACACACAAAATAATTCCTCCAGCTGCATCTATTTTCAGCTAAAAATAAAGCTACATGCAAAAGCAAGGAGACGCACAAGGAGGGCAATTACAATTGCTTAATTTAGAGATTCTTATGCAAAGATTCCTCTACATGACAGAAGGAATGATAAATGCATGTCAGAATGCAAATTCTCCTGCATGACAGTTATGACAATTAATGAATGTTCTTGTGCATGTCAGTTACACCAATTTTGGAAGATTCACATACATGACAGAAGATACCTCAGCTACAAACAATAAAGAGTCACGCTGAAGTGGGAGCTAAAATGGTAGTTGTGGACAGTAGGACGGAACTTTAGCATAAGAGGCTCGGTCATATGAGCAAGAAGGGCCTTGAAATATTGCTCAAAAGGGATCAACTTCCAGGACTGAAATCTATTGATTTAGAGCTATGTGAACATTGTAATTTTGGAAAACAAAGGAGGATCAGCTTCGCTACTCAAGGACATGACATGAAGGCAAGGCCATTGGATGTAGTGCACTCTAATGTTTTTGGTCCCACGGAGCTAACTTCTATTGGTGGGTCAAATTATTTTGTTACTTTTCTTGACGATTGCACTAGAAAAGTTTGGGTGTATATGTTGAAACATAAATCTGAAGTATTTGGCATCTTCAAGAATTTTAAATCATTAGTTGAAAATCAGACTGGTCATAAAATTAAGTGTTTAAAATTGGATAATGGTAGTGAGTATTGTTCTATGGAGTTTGATCAGTTTTGTGCAGATAATGGCATTCAAAAGATCAAGATTGTCCCTTTCACCCCTCAAGAAAAGGGTGAAGCTGAGAGGTTGAATAGGGTAGTTTCGGAGAGAGCTCGTAGCATGCTCTCCAGTGCCAGATTGGAAAACAAATTCTGGGCAGAGGCTGTTAATACAGAGGTTTATCTGATTAACCGAGGTCCATCTTTTCGGTTGGATTTTGAGATTCTGGAGGAGAAATGGTTGGGAAGGAAAATTTCATATGATCACTTGCGGGTGTTCGATTGTGCGGCTTTCACTCTCTCTCCCTACTGGAGAAATGAACCAAGCTGGAAGCGAAGTCAAAGAAGTGTGTCTTCATTGGATATGGAGAGGCATATGGTTATCGTTTGTGGGATCTGGTGGCCAAGCAAGTAATTCGCGGCAGAGATGTTTTTTTTAATGAAAACTGAAAAGCTAATTTCGGGTCTGCTGGAACAGAAAAACTCTGTTAAAGCATTTGTGCCTGTAAGTGATATTTCCAGTGGGAGTAATGTTTTCAATTGGGTTATAACATAAAATTTACCAAGTTGTTTACCTCATCTCCTTGAAGAATCATTGCCAGAAAATGCAAATTTACAGTCTCAGTCTTCTTCCAGAGGTGCACTCAGAAATGTTTTAGTCAATGCTGGTAACTCAGAACATCAAAAAATTTTGTCTCTTCCTATTGATCGAACTACAGGAGGGTATGTGCAAAATTTTCATAAAGCTGTGCAAGCCTTTGGAAAGGCTGCACCAGCCTATGAAGAAGCTACACAAGCCTCCCATAAGGCTGCCCAGGCCTTTGGACAGGCTGTGCAAGCCTTAGGAAAGGCCACACAGACCTCCCAAGTGGCTGTGCCATCATTCAAAAAAGCATCAAATTCAATTATTTGCCCTGCACAACCATTAAGAAATGCTAGGGAGGATGTGAATAGGCAACCAGAAAAGTTTACCATAGAGGTGGTAGACTCTGCAGTCAATGTCTCCTCACTTGGTTCTATTTTCTGGAGTATGGATTTCACCATAGACAAGCTCAGGTTTTTGGTACGCAAATGGCAGACATTGATAGACGCTCTTGAAGCAATTGATAAACTGTGAAACTATGATTTAGGTGGCTGTGATATAATTGTAAACTTTCCAGGAAGAGCACAATCCATGAGAAGTGGATGCGAGGCAAAGGACTTGTGCGAGAAGGCAAGGCAACTCTGGTGGAGGAATGGAATGTGCAGCCTACCAAGTGTCCAGTCACTATCTGTGGAGGCATTCATGGGCAGTTCAATGACTTGTTGGAGCTGTTTTGGATTGGCAGGAAGGCTCCTGACACCAATTACTTGTTTATGGGTGATTATATGGATCGAGGATGCTATTCTATGGAGACTGTGACACTGCTGGTTGCTCTGAAGGTTCGCTATAGGGACAGAATCACCATTTTATGAGGAAACCATGAGAGTCGCCAAATTACTCAAGTCTATGGCTTTGTATTTCTATCCACTAGAACGAAAGTGGAAGCTGTTGTTGCTGCAGTGAATGAGAAGGAATTTCATGGACAGAAACTGGTAGTAAGACAAGCCAAATCTTTCAGTAAGGAAGACAATAGATCTGATACATCAAGGACATTCCTTACAGAAACTCCATACCAAGTGTGTAGTGCTGCTCTAGAAGGGAAAATTGCATCTGGAGTTTGTGATCCTAACCTTGAGCTGCTACCCATTCAAGCAACTCCTTTGAACCTGGGTGTTAGGGCTGGTAATACTGATATTATCCCCTTTGTTCACAGGAATGCCACTATTCCAGCAAGAAAGGATGCATATTTCACTAAAAGTTATGACAATCAGTCTGATACTCTGATTATAGTGTATGAAGGTGAAGGGAAGAAAGTGGGGGAGAATCATCTCTTGGAATTTTTCAAACTGTCAGGAAAGTTGATGCTGAGAGCTTTTGCTGGTATGACAATGTCAGAGTCTAAGACCATGTCAAAAGAGAAGCTAGAATTCATCAGAGTTTCTCTTGGTACTGTAATTAAGTGACAATGGGTTTCAAGGAAAGTGGGGACAGCAGTACGGTTTGGACTTCAAGTGGGAGATTGTTGGAAGTGAAGTCCAACTGTCACTTCCCTTTCGTCTTCTTCTTCCCATGCCTCTTCACTTGTCTGAAGAGTCGGATATAATTCCTTTCTCATTTTCTTTTTGGGTATGATGAGAGTGATGTATTTGAGTTGATTAATAAAAACAGTGTGCCCTGCTTTCCTTGGTGGATGTAGCCATTATTGATGAACCACGTTAAATACTTGTGTTAATTTCTTTGTCCCTGTCTTTGCAATTTGTTTTGCTGTTCTGTTTTTATTTCATTGCTGTTTTTGTGGCACGGTTAACTCAACAATATACTTTATATTGTCTACATTATTTGGGATAAAATCTTAATAATTTATGTACTGTTCAACCAAAAAAGCTTCGGCAATATACCTTCCTGCAAAAACCTTTCCCTCAAATTAATTTTATCTCAAGAAAATTAAAGGCTTCCACAGGTTTTTGTTCATTTGATTATTTTACTTTTGTAGGAATTTTTAGATTTCAAACCTTAACATTCCGAGACATTAACTAAAAATTAACAATTAACAGTTGTTACATAATTGATCCTGTCTAAGCTTTTCTGGACGATAGCTTAAAAGTTTCTATACAGTTCATCCGAAAATGTTTTGATAATATGCCTTCAGACACAGATCTGCAGCTTTAAATAGGCACTTTTATGTTATTGAACGCATCCAAGGGAACTTTAGCAAGATTTAAAATTACAAATCTCACAAAAACAAAGAGTCAAAATAATTGATTTATTTATAGTCTGCTGATAAAGTGGATCTGTTTGGGTTTCGGCTCGGCGTGCAGCTGTAACACAATAGACCTGTGTAAAAGAGCTCCCTGGTTTGAATCTCACGTGTATTCACTCGCACCCCAAGTGTGGGAAATATAGAGGGACCACTTGAACAGAATACAAATCGGTCAGTGGTTATAAATGGTAATATTGCATAATTGAAATCTATAAAAGTGAATTCTGTCACCCGCCCTAGGTGAAAAATGAGGGCAACTAATATACAATAATTGCACTTTCATAACTCCTGGACTAAACTACATTCAACAATAAATATATTTAATAAAATCAGAATCATAGCTTCTAGATAAAAAGTCTTTGCCATTTTAAAATAAAAAGAAAAGCGGATCTGCTCTAGTTGCGATCTATTAAAATTCCACGTAACTATCATTAATTTCATCGATTTCACATCCGTTTGCTTTTTTTCTATTCCCCTGATTTCCATAATCTATCCTTCCATCAAACCCTAGGAAAGCCAACTGATCTCGTGTCCTCCTGTAAATAAAAGATCATCGACTCCATTCCAAAACTCCCCCTATAGTTCTCTAAAATTTTATCGGTTTAATTAAATGAACATCTGAAAAACTACATGAGATCAAACGAGATCCGTTTAAATTGAGTACCTCTTTCTCGATGAGCTTTGAGAAAAAACGTTCTGCTTGAGATGAAGATACATCGCCACGATAATCTCGCCAGATGAGGACGCGGCCCTTCATATCCAGAAGGAACAAGGCGGATGCGGCGCCCGCCATTGCCAATATCTGTCGAATTTGGCCGCAGAATTTTGTCGAACAATTCGCACACTCAACTCCTCATGTTGTTCAGTATTACAGAAAGAGGAAAATGAAAAACGATATAACATAAAATTGAAATGAATAAGTACTCTGTTGTAAGCTAAGTACTAGAAAGTAAACGCTTGCCTTGCTTTATTAATCTAAATATTGTAAAGGAGAATAAAACCTTTCGATAATGTTATATAGTTTTATGATTGAAGAACTGAATGATCTTTTATTGCGTAGTTAATTTATAAACCATCTTTCATTTAGAAATGCAGTCTTTTTATCAATGTGTTACTTTAGATTGTATATCAGATTTAAATTTTGTTTGGGTGTTCATAGTTATATACTATTTGATTGTAGTTTTAAAATATATTGGAAGGGTTATCGTTATGTTATAAGGGGATGTGTTCACCTAAGTCAATTTCAAAAATGTGTGAAAAAGATTGAAGGCAATCAACAAGTGCACTAAAATGATGTTTTTAAACAACTCACTCCTTTTAATGCACCAAGCTAAAATGTTTTGCTAATAATTACTCCTTGAATGTTTCGAGGATAAAAGAGGATGTGTGAGAATTGAGAGATGTGAAATGGATGCAAACATGTCTTTGAATGCAAGAAAATAACACCCAATTGCACATATTTGTGTTTAGTTGGCTCACAACCATTGGTGCGATGGGTAGGAGTTGGCTCACAACCATTTAAATTTTGACAAGGTAAGGGTTGAATCCGTGATCACAACGTCAACCCCATGTATGCACAAATGACCTAAGACAACAAAGTGGTAGAATCTAGGTGGGAAATGCATGTTTAGTTATTTGTAGTGTAATAAATGAAGGTTATATGGGA
>VDFB02385373.1:0-57446 GCA_007258455.2 Sequoia sempervirens | reverse complement strand
GATGTGGAACTTGAGCATTACTTCGCATGTCATAAGATGATGTTGGAAGTTTATACACTATGCAACTACCTCATCGAACTTGGTTGAAAATGTTGCCACCTTGGCCAACTTGCAACCATCTAGATCATCAAGGAAGGTGTTGCGGATGACATCTCTAAACTGATTTTGTATTGTAACCATCTCAATGTATTCTCCTCCCTCATGTTGATATTCTATGTGAGGAAAGAATATTACCAACATTCTTGCAAATTTGATAATATTGATGACCACCCATCAATAGTCAATCAATTCTACGAAATGGGTGTCATAGGCTTTCACCTTGTACGCCAGCTGTTCTTTCCAAGAAAAGAGATGTTGCTTGTTTTCTTCAAAGTAGACTGATTGATATGCCAATTGCAAGTTTGCAATTGTGGTCTCGTCTTCTAGCCTTTTCTCTGCAATTCTTTGCTTTGATTGGAATCTCTACATGAAGTCCATGCGCTTTATCCCGTAATTGGTAAATATTTTCCAGTATGCATTGCCCTTTGAGAAAAAACTCCACTTGATCTCTCAAGTGTTTTTTGTATGTTATCAACTGTTGATGATTCTGCTCTATGGGAAGATCCAACAATTCTAGTGGTAAGGCCGAGATGTTTGGGGTGTCATGCATTAAGCTAGAGATTTATGACCTCAATTTTTGGTTCTCAGCCTTCAAGGTTGCTTTTTCTTTTCCATCCTTGGCCATCCTTTCTTGTGCGCTCACTGAGGCGATTCCGAGAAGGTCTGCCTCCACCTATCATGTAGTCTTTCTGAGGTTAAGTTTAGACAATGTGAAGTCTTCCACTTGTACCTCATGTATGCTTTTATCTTCTGGTGGGGTAGCAATCTCTATGATGAGCTCACAATCTACATTCCTTTCCACGTGAACTTGCTTCTTCAACTTCTTTTCCAGCATGTCTTGTGGGACATGGTCGAATTTAGTGAAGTCAAGTTCATAGGAGGGTCTTTCCCTCTTCCTTCCTAGGAAACCCTCAAGCCAAATAGAATCTCAGCTAGCTTTGCTAGAAGGAGGAATATGGGGCCTTTGAATGCCCGATGTGTGAGACTATGCTAGAGTGACATCTCTTGGTGGCGAGTCCAAGTCGATGGGGACTTGTGACTATTGTGATGGTGGTGAGGTAGGTGGTTTTGTTTCTATTACAGACACCATTTTTGTTGCTACTTCTTCTGTTGTTGGCTCTAGTGCAATTGTTGCTTCTTCAACAACTATTTCTATTACTGGCTCTGGGGCAGCAATACCCATGACTATTTTGGGATTGTGTGTGGTTGTCTCCACATGTATCCCCTATGTTCTTGGCCTTGTATGCGTTGACATCCTCATCCCTTGGGGAGGATTGCACCACTGCTTCTTCCTTGGCTTCTTTCTTGACATGGAAGGTGGTGTAGAATGAACCTATGGCCCGGCTTTGTTCTGGGAGGTACCGCCTTCCTTATCTTCTTATTGTCAAAGTAGAGTTGACTATTTCTAACAACTCTACTCATCCTCTCCTCTATAGATGGGTTATCCTTTGCGTACCAATCCACTCTTGGGAGTGGTTGCAAGTCAACTGAATCTATGAAGAATGAGGGGAGAATGACTTCCCCTTCATCGTCAGATAAGCCCTCGATGTCTTCTGACATAAAGTCAGCAATTTGCAAGAGCTTGAACATGTTGTAATTCCTTCTTCACACTTCATAGTCATTGTCACAATTGACCCAGTAATCTTCCATAGAAGACTTCTATTCATGTGATGAGATGCATTGCATAGAGCCCTCTCGGATCATATGACCTTCTCTCAATGAGGTACTTGAGATTAAGCCTCACCATTTCCTAACTCATCAACTTGGCATTTGTCATTGACCTGCATATATAGAGTCCCATTTCAATGGGAAAGTTCATAGCTATCTTCTTCTTTAAGTGCAAATGAATGTGAAATTCAGATAACTGCCTTAGAAATTTCGTGAAGACTACCCTATCTGAAGGGTATCATGGCATTAGGGTGGGGTGACCAATGTAGCCATACGCACGTATGTAGGAGAATGTAGGGAATTGGATAAATCAATCTGCCCAATTTGACATTGCTTCTCTGGTTGTTTGTGAAAAATGTGTGTGCATCTCATGGTCTAGATCTCGAATGGTGTGCATGATGAAGAGGTCACTTGTATTTTTGAAGTGTCGCTTTGTCTGAGTAAAATCAAGACGTGAAAAGTGTTCATGAACCTTCTGCACACCTAAGGTTTCCACATTGTTTAATAACCTGAACTCACCTTGGAAGGAAATCAGGTACACCAGGTAAGAATACATGTGGAACCTATGAGCCTCCAGAAACCCGGTAATCTATTGGTGGAGTGTATCACTGATCAAAGTGGCCCAGTCGTAATGTTCCCTCTTGCTGATGATTTTTGCAATGACATAATACATCCACAATTGAAATTGATTGTCATCCTCTTGTCCAATGATTCTGCTGAGTAAAGTGATTAACACTGCATACTCATCTTTGCATTCTCCTCTTCCAACCAACTTAGGCAAGTTAGCCTTTTTCACTTTCAGCCATTTTTCTACCATTATTCCTTGGAATTTGTCCTTGGTTTCCTTGAATTCCTTGTCACATTATGTCACTGATATGACCTTGCTAGTAGGGTGTGGTGGAATATCAAAACGCTTTTCTATATCCTTGGGCTTTAGACTGCAGATTATCCTCCCATCAACTGATATGATTTCTCTCGTGGTAGGATTGTAATGATTAATACAAGCAATTACAATTTCTACACTTTGTAATGTGATGGGGATGGATGTAGCTTGAAGCAACCCAAACTCTTCTATGTTTTGTAACGTGATTTGATTTATGTTGTCCAAGTCTTCTAAGATCAACCATTGGGCTTACTTGATGCAAGTTCATGTCAGTCATTTTCAGGTAATCATGGTACAAGGCCATCTTAGTCTTGTATTGTATATGGGAGTACTGCATCCTGAATAACTTAAAGATTGACTGCACACTTGACCATGTTCTGACAATTTTCGAAAACCCCTAAAAATAATGCCTTGTCGAGAAGTATTTTTCCAGAAAAATTCTAGCACATGGGTTTTGTTTGTGCTTCAATGTTGAACAACCCAATTCCTCAAAATTTTGATTCTAAAACTTTTTCAGAAAAACCCCCAAAAATAGGGGCAGCAAGTTTGTTGATTTTAGAAAATCTGATGAGATGGGTTTCACTGGAAAATTATTCTGAATTTACCCAGTTGATCAGATTTGTGGTAGCTTGCTAATTTGTGTGACATGCAAGAACACCTAAGATAAGAAAAGAGGAAGTAGACAAAATATGGATTGGAAGTTTTTAATTTGAATCCCTGAGAAAATCTATCTCTGAATCCAGCCTCTGGTTAGAAAACTTCTTCTGCCTCTGATCTTTAAGAAATATTGAAGAACGGTCAAAAACCTTGGCCAGATCCAAAAATGGCGTCCTTGAGAGCTTATTGTTGTTCTTGATCATAACCTGCAATGAAATAATGAAGAGGGGCACCTAGATCTTCTTTATATAGACTCAAGCCTGAATCCTTGAAGTTTGGGAGCTTAACTCATGATCTAAAGCTGATTTGGCTTGACCTAGAGTTCAAAAGGTAGGTTTCCATTGATTGTGGGGTGAATTGGCCAAGTTTTCCTCCAAAATATCTCATTTGGTCAACAAAACATTCCTTTGACCTTTTTGGGCGTCCCTTTTGAGGTTGTCCTTTTTTCATCATTTTTTATGTTGAATGATCTTTGTTTGATCCCTGCTCTAGATTGATCGAACGATGCTGAGCAGTTGCTGGTACATTCACTATCGAGCTGGATCTGAGTTGAAGAGAAGTTCGTGGGAGGCACTAAGCCATAAAGCTGAGTTTGTGACCCTAAAAAGAAGGGTGCCTTTCTCAAGAAAGGGCGCTTTTGCTCTTGCCTTGGTCATTTTTTTATATCTGTTTTTCAGCTTTTTATTTTGACCTCCTGTGCTTTGATCTGGAATTCTGATTGATCAAATAATTAGATGATCTTGTTTGATATCTCATCAAGTAACTAGCTCTACTCCTCAAAAGATGACTGGAGTTTGAATTCATAGAATTCAGTTAAAGGTCCCTTAATTCAAGGGCACCATTCACTGAAAAATGCACAGTGATTTTCATCCTGAAAGATGCTCCAATTTGATCTTGATTATCTAGTGATTGACTTGTCATATGCTCTTGCTTGCAGTTATGTTGTTTCAAGATTGACCCAGACTGAGAAAACTGTCTTGGGAGGCCTTCTGACATCTAACAACATCTGGAGGTTCAAAAAGGAGGTCGCCTTTTCCACCTTGATCATCATTTCGACAACCATTTTTGATGTCTTCATCAACTGCCTCTTTTCACTCTGTTGACAGTTGTCGGTGATCACTTCATCAGATGATCTTGCTAATTGTTTCATTGCCAATCCAACAGGAGAATGTCAAGGATGACTGCCTTAGATGATTCAATAGGCCATGTATTTGACCCTTAAGAATCAAGGGCACCCCTCTCTGAAAAAAGCTCTTTTTGTATCATGAACTAATTTCTCCTTTGCAACGTTTCCAAAGTTAGTCAAATTTTGACCTTTTTCAGTTTTAGAAATCTCCTCCGTCAAAGATCACCATTTTGCACCTTTTTCACGATGGTTGCATCGTTGAATCTTTTGAGGCTTAGCTTTCAACACCTGGTACTAGCCAATCTGCCATTAATGGTTGCGGAGCTCCTAACTTTGTTCCTAAAAAATAGAAATAGACCCACCAGAGTAAAATGTGTCTTTTGACGATTTTGACTTGATCAGTGTGATCATGAAGTCTTTTAATCCTATCAAAATAATTTTCAATCATTTCTAGGAAGGTCCTATTTTCGGGGGTTTCCCTGAAAATAGGGTTGTAAAACCCTAATTTTCTATTTTTTAGAATTTTGCACGTGTTCCTTGACAAAAACCCACAAAGACCTTATGTTTGGTTTGACCTAAAACAAACTTTGGATGGTATTTTAACATGATTTAGCTCAATTTATATAGAATGCCAAAAAATTAAGTTTGGGTACAACAGTACCTACTTGATAAACTTAGTTGACCCCAAATCCTTCATATCAAATTATAATTAAAAATTAGATTTAAGAGCCCCAAGCATTTCTTTATTATTATTGATCAAAAACTTGTCATCAACATATAAAATAATAATAATATGGTCAGTTATTTTCTTAAAGTGACCATGGTGATCTAACTTAGCTCTAATATATTTGATTCATTGTCATTTATGGTTGTAGGAAACAAGTAGCTAGTAAAGATGATGTACTACTAAGTCACCATGAGAAAACAAATATTTTGGATCTAATCCACTACTAGACTCTACCCGTTTACTATCTAGTCCCTTGCAATCACAACTAATATCTCTACAATTATAATAGTTTTATTACTACTTAATCATTATTTTTACTTATTTATACTTCTTTTTTTCTTCCTCTTTTCTATTATAATTGGCCTATGATTGTCATGACCATGTAATGGTCCTAAATATAATCATTTATGTATTTCACACAAGGTTGGAGTACTTTGATCTACTTATGAAGTTAGAAACAATAGTTTTGTATTCTACCTAGATCATGGTTGTGTTATGAGTATGACAAGGTTATGATGGTAATACATCTACCATTGCTAAGTTAAAATAAAGTTAAAGTTTTTTTTAACAACTTTTTAATATGTAAATGTCGGTATTTTTTGGGAATAAATTTATTGTATTCAAGGGATTGAGATTAATGGTTAAATAGTTTAGCTTATATTGTCAAGGCAAACAATATAATTTCAAGTATTTATTCTTAATTTTCCATCAATTTTCTTATATATTTTTTAAAGTTAGTTGTGGTCTATGTTGTTTATTTTTCTTAACATTTTTTTAATAGTTAAATGTAGGTGTATTTCACGCAAGGTTGGAGTACCTTGATTTAAGTATGAGGTAGGAAACAATACTTTATATGTATTCTACCTAGACCATGATTGTGTTATGAGTATAGAAAGGTTATGATGTCAATATATATTCCACCATTATTTTTATTTTTATATGTTAAATATATAAATATGGGTATTTTAGAGAATAAATATGGGTATTTTAAATATTATTTTTATTAACATTTTTTTAATATATAAATATGGGTATTTTAGAGAATAAAGCTATCATATTCAATGCATTTAGATCAATGGTTAATTCATTTATCTTTCATTCTACATACATTTCATATAATTTCTATGGTGACATCTAAGATAGAATTATATGTAGCGATTCCTAATCTTCCATCAAATTTCTTATAAAAATGTTAAGTTAGTTGTAGTTAATGTTTATTTTTCTTAAACTTTTTTTAATAACTAAATGCAGGTATATTTCACATAAGATTGGAGTAATTAGAGTTGCATATAAGGCTGGAAACAAAATTTTGTGTTTTCTACCTAGACCATGATTGTGTTATCAGTATGACAAGGTTATGCTGGAAATACATCCACCATTGTTAAGTTAAAATATGGCTAATGTTTGTTTTTCTTAACAATTTTTAATATATACATGTAGGTGTTTTAGAGATTAGATCTATTGTATTCAAGGGATTGGGATCATTGGTTATAGAATTTATCTTTCATCATTAGATAATTTTAATATAATTTATAAGGTGGCATCTAAGATAAAATTCTAAACATTGAATCCTAATCTTACATCAACTTTCTTCTTACAAATGTTAAGTTAGTTGTAATTAATGTTTATTTTTCTCAACATTTTTTTGGTGTAAACATGTGTTTTTTAGAATAAAGCTGTTGTATTAAAGGGATTGAGATCAAGTGTTTAAAAAACTTAGCTTTGATCATAGAGACTTTCATAATAATTTAGATACAAATTTAAAACATATATTGAATGTACATTTTGAGGACATTTTGTATATTTTTTACAATTAAGATTTTACAAAAATATTTGATAGAGATATTAAAAAATGATTATATCATGTATGAACATGTAAATATGAGAAGGTAATATCATATATTATTGATTTGTGAATAATAGACTCAAAAATTGCTTAATTTAATATAATAAATTGTGAATAATATGTTTTGAGTAATAAATTGTGAATAATGTTAGTGATTTTAAAAATATTTTATTATAGAGTTAGATATTTCATACTTTCGATAATTTAACTATGAATAAAATTTTCCTTGCAACACAAAATAGAAGCATTGAATATGTTGTGAAACATTACATCAAATATCTTAGGGCTCTTAAGAGACTATCTCAGTCCAATGTAGCCTAGAAGAATTGAGAGACTGAGGGAATGAAATGAGGCATCAACTAGCATTCATCAACTTGGACTTAACACATTGGAACAATTATTTTGGGCCCATGAGATGTGAAAGAAAAAATATGGCTATTAGAAACTTTGCATTCCTTTTAAATGAGGATTTTGAAAGAATGCATTCATTGTCAACATAGTCAAATGGTTTAGAGTTGACAAAAAATGAGATAGACTATTGTATAAAAGTATAACATCCACTTGTAGGCACAACTAAAACATTTTTAAGTGCCACATATTTTGAACATTACTGCATCAAAATTTATCAAAAAATTTATCTTAGGGATCTTAAGAGGCTCTTTTAATCTAATGTAGCTCAAAGGGATTAAGAGACCTTCAGAATGAAAAAAAGGCTTCCACTAGAATCCACTTTCCCAAGATGATGTGTTAGCAAAGCTTTTTGGTGCCATAAGGTGCAAAAAAAATGACTAAATTCACACCATTACATTGAATGCCACTAAGCCAATTTGTAAGAATGCATTCACTGTCAGCATGATCAAATGGTCTAGAGTTGATAGAAAGTGAGAGAGGCTAGTGTAGACAAGCATGACATCCACTTATACACACAAACACTTGACATTATATCTATCACAAATTCTTAGAATTACCACGTCAAAGTTTGATTTCCTTTTGCACTTAGGTCTCTTAAGATACTCTCCTGATCCAATGTAGCTCAAATCAAATTTTTAATATGTATCTTTCATGTTTAACATGTAAGATGAAATATTATATATGATTATCATATCAAATCAATTATTTTCTACATCGTGATCTTGTTATGATATGTATACGAAAACAAGAGTACAACAATTATGTTAAAACTAAGAATCCATGCAATTATTTAGTATAAACAAATTATATAATAATTTATAATTGATTAAAATTAAATTTTAAATATATATTTCATGAGATTTCCATTATTCTTTTTTTTATTAATTCTTTCTAATTAGGGTAGAAATATATAGTAACTCATTTGATGGAAAAATGATCACATGTCATTCTAAGACAATCCTATATCCAACTATGAATTTCATCATGGCAATCAATATTATTATGTATTGAGGTAGGAAACTAGATGTATGATCTTTCTACTAGGAAGAATAGGCATATAAAAAAGAATCAATCTATAACATGTTATTATTCATAACTCAACCATTATAAAGTAATTATACATTTAAAATTTAAGTTTCAAAGTGGGAATACATGTATAAAATGAACAAATTATATTGTATATGCATATATAAAAATATAGGATGAAAGTACACACAATTTTTTTGCATATATGCCAAATTAAAACATTTTTTTTAAATGTGGCATATACCATCTCAATATATATAGTTTACATCTAATTCTAATGGTCCACTTGACCCTATGTCCTTGAAAAATCCTTAACCTATGGTGGACCCTCAAAAACTAGCCTCTTGGTGCCACAATGCTTACTAGTTGATGCATGGAAAGTTGACTGTGATAACTAGTGAAACCACAAATTGGATTAATTAGTTCAATGGTAACTTTTAATAAGTTAGAATAGTAAACATAAACTTATCTACTTCAATTTAGAACTTTGAAATTAGAATCTAAATTTCTATAATCAACTATAAGTTCTCTAAGCTATAAATTAAAGTAAAATTCAACTCAATTATCTCAACTCTTTATTTTTATTCTAATATTAATTCTATAAATGATGGTATTTTAGGACAATCAAGATTCATATTGAAGCATTATATAAGAGGTGTCACATCACTCACTTTTAGAATATACTATAATATAGTAAAATAACATTGATATAAATTAATATATATTTATTCACAAAAATTAAAATGCATACAATAAAAAGAGGTTATATGTGTAAATAAATAATCTATACTACTTAAAATAATTGTATCTACTACAAAACTAGCATATACCACCAATGAGGCCTCTTGCATTAACTAAGAAGGAATCATTATTGATGAACCAAGATTTATTTTCTAAAAAATGACAAGAATCGAAGACTGTACATGTAATCATAATAACTTTAAAATTAACATCTAAATCACTCTAACTAACTATAATCTCTCTAAAATATCAACTAAAGTAAAATTCCATTCAATTACATTGAATCTTTATTGTCGTTTTGCAAATGATGGTCCCTTAGGACGATCAAGAGTTCTACTAAAGAATATTGGCAAATGTACCACATCATTTACATTTTGAATAGATTATAAAACTAAAACAATAGTAAGATATAAATTTGTATATAATTAATCACAAATATGAAATGCATACAATAAAAAATGTTAGATGTGTTGAAAATTTTATATCATCAAGCCTACACCAAAATTAATGATAGAAAGAGCACCATAATGATCTCATATAAGCTCTTCCTCCATTACCAACTATTATCCCAATTAGATACATTAGTACCAATATTTTTTATAGTTTATTAAAATGGAATACAGTATGAAATAACTTTAAATGTTAAATGAAATAAATATTGGTCTTTCTCTTCTACTTAAGGCCCTAATTCCCATGCTCATGCTCTCATCCCTAATACCTTAATTTTTTCTCTAGACCTTACTACCTCATATCATAAAAATGACACATGAGGGACATCATATTCATATGTGTTCAAGGGTAGCTCACTATTATCTCCAAGAGGACCTAAACATAATTGATTTCTCACAATGCTTGACAATAAATCATACAAACAAGTGTAGACAAGGAGGGTCTAGTAATAGTAATTGATCCACTATGACTATCAATATCATGTGGTTATGTTATCTTGAGAAGTTTATGTAATCAAATGTTGAGTCAAAGAGTGTATGTTAGAGAGGCTTTAATGTGTTGCATCTATAATAGTGACTATGTGCTAAATTGGATGTGGAGAAGGGATAGGAGGAAGGGGAAAAAATGGACCTTGCCCCTATTGCACTATCCATGTTCTATTATGATTCATTCATTTACATAATCCTTGGAAATATATATAATAAAAATAGTTCACATGGTGATATAACATAAACTCCACAGTTTACTAAGGAAATCTAAAGGTGCGTCAAGATTGTTGTTAGGTGCTTTATCAAAAACCATCCACCAACTATCCCAAAAATCATTAGTGATACCATAATGTGTGTTCCATTTGATTAAAAACTTAGGCTTAAGTAAATCAACATGAAATATGATATTAAGGTTGAAAAAATGTTGTGCAAACATGACTTTGGTAATATCTAAATCTTTCACTTCATCACATAATAAGCTAGTAGAATATTCTACTCTTTTGGCTTTTTGTCATTGTTGAAATGAATCATGTTGACTTGTGAGGGTTTGAACATGGGTGACAATCCCCTCTAAGGTGGATGTCACTAAATTCAATCAAGGGTGGAGATGATAAATTTCTATAATCCTATTTAATTCACTATTTTTAAAAAAAAATTGTTGTAGGGTTCGTTGGAAAAGGGTTCAATGGGGGAGGGTTTGGGTTTTGAGTTTGCTCATCCATATTATTTATTTCAAATTTAAAACATAAAAATTAAGATTTAAAATAATATCTTGTTAAACTATATATAATTAAAATTGAACATTTAGAATACAATAAAAATTACTAAATCATGTTCAAACTTGAGTTGAAAAGTAATGCTTAGAATAAATATTTGAAACCTCTAAATCATATAAAATAATCTATTTAATTTCAAAAAACTCAAAAAGAAAAAAATAACTATAGATTGTTCTCGATACTAGGAGAATTTTTGGCTTTGAAATTTTTTATATTCGTTATTTTTTTTCTTTTTCCCTATTCTTTGTGTTTTGGAAAACCCATGGTTCGCAACGTATAAATTTTTTTGGAGAATTGGGAAATAATATCTATTTTTTTAACAAACATCCATTTTGGTTTGGTATTACCAATCCAAAACCAATTTTTTATCTGACCCATACAAAAATTCGCATATCCATTTCAAAATTTTGGCTAAGTATAGATGCGTTTATTTTTCTTATCAGCCACTATTTAACCCATGATAATCGTGTGCACTCACCCACATTTAAATAATAGATAATATATTATAGAAACTTGATATTCTTTATGAATATATTATATCTAAGGAATTACTTTTAGGATATTATTTAAAGAGAAACTTTAGTGGAGTGAAATTCAATGTAGAAATGACTTGAAAGTCTATACAATTTTACTTATTATTTTTGCTTGATTTCCTTCTACTTTTGATATATGGAGACTAGTAGTATTTTGAAATACCTTAGAAAGGTTGTTGTTGTGATATAAGGGGACATGTTCTTCTAGGTCAACCTATGTAAATGCACATAAACAATAAAAAAACACCCTTTGGTAATTCATATGAGCTTAAGATGATCATGCAAATACAAATTATCCTTTAATGTGGCAATTGTATGTTTTCTTTGCTAAATGCATATACTTTACCTTGGGGTGCTCAACAAAGAGAATATGGGATAAGATACTTGAGCATATTTTTGGATGATAAATGATGATAGTAAAATACTCAAATTTTGCAATATTTGTTCTTGGTTGGCTCAAGGTATCAAATAAACACAAGATAAACAAATTAATTAGAATATGTGTGAATCATGAGAAGGTGGGGGTGGAATATGTGGGGATATGTGTATAGATATGGATAAAGTTTAGCGGTATTTCTTGATATATGTGCATGTCAACAATGGAACAATCTTGTGTAAAAAGCAATAGTAGTTAAAGGTGCAATACCAATAGTTAGTTTTGCAATTGATACTTGTTACTTTGAGGTTCATTGAGTAGATTCTACAAATGTTAATGAGTAAAAAAGGCATCTAACTAAACTTGGAAATCGTTTTTTCACGTCTTCTCCTATATGGACTTTTCAACCACCCCAAACATTCACTTTCAAACATTGGTTTTTCAAAAATGAAATAATAATCAACCTCACAAGTTACTATCTTTCCTAGCCAACTAGCTAGCAACGACTATCACTGCATGGTCATGATCCATATATATATATGAAAGTGTCTTTTGTATAGAGTTTATATACAAAAAAAAAAAAAAATGTGTTGTAGAACATTTTAAGAGTCATGTCATAAACAATTTAGCTAATATCAAACTTTTGTTAATTTATTTAGTTATTAAAGTGCTCGCCCACCTTTATATTACATATAAAATTCACAATTGATGGCATGCTACTAACTTGTACTAGATGGTAGCTTTGGAAGAATCTATGTACATCCATCAAAACATATGGAAGCTTTGGAAGAATCTATGTACATCCAAAACATATGGAAGTTGTGTTGTAGTGCATTCGTTGGGTAAACATCAATGTATAATGTAGAAATTAAATAAAAAATTATGAAACAACTGTTAGATATAAAGATACATAAATCTCAGAACAAAAAGATAAATGAAAAGATTTCTACAATACTTTTGTGGGGGTACTATGAAAGGTGGCAAATTAGAGGGTGCTAGATGGACTGATTTTCTTGCTTTGTCGAGATGTGTCAAATTAGATGGTGACAAAAATTCATTATGGATAAGGAAATGGGAATTTGGGAGGAAAATAAGAGCAGGCACCATGGGACCGGCCGGACATGAATTTAAACGCTTGTAGGGGCTCAAAAAGTATTTATTTTCTAAAACAGATTATTTCGTATTTTCTCTCTGATATTTTAACCAGTCATTTTCTTCCCTATCCACTCAATTTTCATATATTTATAAGCACTCTTGTCAGTCAATCAACGTGGAAACCGTTGAATATGATGTACCGACATCTATTTGATATAATAAATTATTAATTTATTGTAGTGCCAACAAAAGACATTTTAGTAAATTGGGTTGACATGGAGGAAGAGCTTATCCTTCCTTGCAATTGTTAATTATTTTTATAATAAATAATAAAAATCTGTATGATCTAGATATTTCTTATTTATTTACTTATATCAAGGTGGTAAAACCTCATTGTAAATGAAGTTATATATATAAAGAGGAAATCTTTTTCATATTATTGTGATTAAATTTACTTTCATTTTTATTATTTAATCCTTTTTTTCTTTAATCCGTAAAGTCTAATTATAGTAAACTAATGATCTTCTATGAGTATTATATATCAATCATAGAATTTTAGGTGTATATAGTAGAAGGTTTGCATTTAAAAATAAATAAGTAGGTATGAATGACCTATCAAAATATAATTGAATAAAAAATAGAATTAAAGACAACCAATCAAAATAAAAAATACACCACTCATTCTATCACTAAGCACATTCTAGTGCATTATGAGAAGGGGGAGAGGATCCTCCTACTATTGAATGATCCAATGGAGAAAAATTTAGAAAGGAGAGTTAAGGAACTCATTGCTACGCCATTAATCCTAGAGTGTCTATAGGGTTATGTGTAGTCAATTTTTGGCTACCTTAACTATTAATTGCCATAGTATCATTATTGTATTCTTATTTAGTTGATTATGTCAGCCAAGGAGTTATATGTTGGTGTTTAAATCAACTTAGGTGATATCCTAGGCATAAGTAGGTTATATGTAGGAGGTAGTAGGTCTTATTTAATCATCAAATTATGAATTGTGTTCTCATTGGATATATTTGGAGGTTGCCCCCTCAAAGTGGCATGTTATTCTCAAACATTATCAAGTATTTTTAAAATATTCCATATTATATTCCTCTTTTGTGCAATTCATTTCATTACGATTGGCATCAAAGCATGATCTTGACATCATAAAGGAAAGGATTTTTTTTTTTAAATGGAGGTTAATTTGGGAAGCGCATATCTCTTAGGATTTATCAACAAAATTCTTGATTTGTTGATGGTTTTTCAAGAAAATATTGAGGCATCTATAGTCCAAATTTTAGATAAATTAAAGAAAAAATAAGTGAGTATTATATAATTAGGGTTTCATAAAATCCAATTATGAAGCACATATCTCTTAGATTTAGGAAAATATTTTCCTAATTTTTAGAGGGTTGTTCAAGAAAAAGATCAAGCATTTGCAGTCCAAATTTTAGAGAAACTGGATTGAAATTAAGTGATTTATTACAAAATTAGGGCTTTCTAACAACTTCACTTTTAAAGCTACAAATAAACTAATTTCTTAAATGTTTTTCTTAGAAAGGGATACCTAGCCCCTGATAAGTTATAGTAAAGATTCATATCATCTTGATTTTATTTATGTGATTTATCGTAAAAAAAAAAAATCCATCACGATTGGACCTACAATGAGAGGTAAAAGAAATGTTGTCACACCTTGAAAATATCCAAGGATGATGTAGTAATTGAGGATATTAATCTGAATGATGAAATAAACAAGGTTAATGAAGAAGTTTCATTTCTAAAGGAGGATATGCATCGCTTGATAGGAGATATTCATTGGAGAACAAGAGAGGAGGTTCCTTTATTTTACATTCTCCACTGGTTTAATGAATGGGTACTTTTACACCCAATCAATCTAAAAATTCCTTGTCATGTATCCCACTCGTGTCCCATTTTTTTATGTCTTTTCTTTCCCCCTTCTTTGTAGCAACATCATCTATGACATTGATATTGTCATCTAGGTCAATTAACTCATTCCAACTAGGATTATTAATGTACATTTTTTTACATGTAAATGTTCATTACATGTGAGGACCATGATTGCCTTGAAATTTATAATTTGCATATGCTTTTGTAGGTTTGATTCACCCAACATTTAAATGTATCATTGTATAATATTGCATATGCTTTTTATAGTTTATTAAAATGGAATACAGTATGAAATAACTTTAAATGTTAAATGAAATAAATATTGGTCTTTCTCTTCTACTTAAGGCCCCTAATTCCCATGCTCATGCTCTCATCCCTAATACCTTAATTTTTTTCTAGACCTTACTACCTCATATCATAAAAATGACACATGAGGGACATCATATTCATATGTGTTCAAGGGTAGCTCACTATTATCTCCAAGAGGACCTAAACATAATTGATTTCTCACAATGCTTGACAATAAATCATACAAACAAGTGTAGACAAGGAGGGTCTAGTAATAGTAATTGATCCACTATGACTATCAATATCATGTGGTTATGTTATCTTGAGAAGTTTATGTAATCAAATGTTGAGTCAAAGAGTGTATGTTAGAGAGGCTTTAATGTGTTGCATCTATAATAGTGACTATGTGCTAAATTGGATGTGGAGAAGGGATAGGAGGAAGGGGAAAAAATGGACCTTGCCCCTATTGCACTATCCATGTTCTATTATGATTCATTCATTTACATAATCCTTGGAAATATATATAATAAAAATAGTTCACATGGTGATATAACATAAACTCCACAGTTTACTAAGGAAATCTAAAGGTGCGTCAAGATTGTTGTTAGGTGCTTTATCAAAAACCATCCACCAACTATCCCAAAAATCATTAGTGATACCATAATGTGTTCCATTTGATTAAAAACTTAGGCTTAAGTAAATCAACATGAAATATGATATTAAGGTTGAAAAAATGTTGTGCAAACATGACTTTGGTAATATCTAAATCTTTCACTTCATCACATAATAAGCTAGTAGAATATTCTACTCTTTTGGCTTTTTGTCATTGTTGAAATGAATCATGTTGACTTGTGAGGGTTTGAACATGGGTGACAATCCCCTCTAAGGTGGATGTCACTAAATTCAATCAAGGGTGGAGATGATAAATTTCTATAATCCTATTTAATTCACTATTTTTAAAAAAAAATTGTTGTAGGGTTCGTTGGAAAAGGGTTCAATGGGGGAGGGTTTGGGTTTTGAGTTTGCTCATCCATATTATTTATTTCAAATTTAAAACATAAAAATTAAGATTTAAAATAATATCTTGTTAAACTATATATAATTAAAATTGAACATTTAGAATACAATAAAAATTACTAAATCATGTTCAAACTTGAGTTGAAAAGTAATGCTTAGAATAAATATTTGAAACCTCTAAATCATATAAAATAATCTATTTAATTTAAAAAAACTCAAAAAGAAAAAAATAACTATAGATTGTTCTCGATACTAGGAGAATTTTTGGCTTTGAAATTTTTTATATTCGTTATTTTTTTTCTTTTTCCCTATTCTTTGTGTTTTGGAAAACCCATGGTTCGCAACGTATAAATTTTTTTGGAGAATTGGGAAATAATATCTATTTTTTTAACAAACATCCATTTTGGTTTGGTATTACCAATCCAAAACCAATTTTTTATCTGACCCATACAAAAATTCGCATATCCATTTCAAAATTTTGGCTAAGTATAGATGCGTTTATTTTTCTTATCAGCCACTATTTAACCCATGATAATCGTGTGCACTCACCCACATTTAAATAATAGATAATATATTATAGAAACTTGATATTCTTTATGAATATATTATATCTAAGGAATTACTTTTAGGATATTATTTAAAGAGAAACTTTAGTGGAGTGAAATTCAATGTAGAAATGACTTGAAAGTCTACAATTTTGCTTGATTTCCTTCTACTTTTGATATATGGAGAGTAGTAGTATTTTGAAATACCTTAGAAAGGTTGTTGTTGTGCTATAAGGGAACATGTTCTCCTAGGTCAACCTATGCAAATGCACATAAACAATAAAAAAACACCCATTGGTAATTCATATGAGCTTAATATGATCATGCAAATACAAATTATCCTTTAATGTGGCAATTGTATGTTTTCTTTGCTAAATGCATATACTTTACCTTGGGGTGCTCAACAAAGAGAATATGGGATAAGATACTTGAGCATATTTTTGGATGATAAATGATGATAGTAAAATACTCAAATTTTGCAATATTTGTTCTTGGTTGGCTCAAGGTATCAAATAAACACAAGATAAACAAATTAATTAGAATATGTGTGAATCATGAGAAGGTGGGGGTGGAATATGTGGGGATATGTGTATAGATATGGATAAAGTTTAGCGGTATTTCTTGATATATGTGCATGTCAACAATGGAACAATCTTGTGTAAAAAGCAATAGTAGTTAAAGGTGCAATACCAATAGTTAGTTTTGCAATTGATACTTGTTACTTTGAGGTTCATTGAGTAGATTCTACAAATGTTAATGAGTAAAAAAGGCATCTAACTAAACTTGGAAATCGTTTTTTCACGTCTTCTCCTATATGGACTTTTCAACCACCCCAAACATTCACTTTCAAACATTGGTTTTTCAAAAATGAAATAATAATCAACCTCACAAGTTACTATCTTTCCTAGCCAACTAGCTAGCAACGACTATCACTGCATGGTCATGATCCATATATATATGAAAGTGTCTTTTGTATAGAGTTTATATACAAAAAAAAAAAAAAATGTGTTGTAGAACATTTTAAGAGTCATGCCATAAACAATTTAGCTAATATCAAACTTTTGTTAATTTATTTAGTTATTAAAGTGCTCGCCCACCTTTATATTACATATAAAATTCACAATTGATGGCATGCTACTAACTTGTACTAGATGGTAGCTTTGGAAGAATCTATGTACATCCATCAAAACATATGGAAGCTTTGGAAGAATCTATGTACATCCAAAACATATGGAAGTTGTGTTGTAGTGCATTCGTTGGGTAAACATCAATGTATAATGTAGAAATTAAATAAAAAATTATGAAACAACTGTTAGATATAAAGATACATAAATCTCAGAACAAAAAGATAAATGAAAAGATTTCTACAATGCTTTTGTGGGGGTACTATGAAAGGTGGCAAATTAGAGGGTGCTAGATGGACTGATTTTCTTGCTTTGTCGAGATGTGTCAAATTAGATGGTGACAAAACTTCATTATGGATAAGGAAATGGGAATTTGGGAGGAAAATAAGAGCAGGCACCATGGGACTGGCCGGACATGAATTTAAACGCTTATAGGGGCTCAAAAAGTATTTATTTTCTAAAACAGATTATTTCGTATTTTCTCTCTGATATTTTAACCAGTCATTTTCTTCCCTATCCACTCAATTTTCATATATTTATAAGCACTCTTGTCAGTCAATCAACGTGGAAACCGTTGAATATGATGTACCGACATCTATTTGATATAATAAATTATTAATTTATTGTAGTGCCAACAAAAGACACTTTAGTAAATTGGGTTGACATGGGGGAAGAGCTTATCCTTCCTTGCAATTGTTAATTATTTTTATAATAAATAATAAAAATCTGTATGATTTAGATATTTCTTATTTATTTACTTATATCAAGGTGGTAAAACCTCATTGTAAATGAAGTTATATATATAAAGAGGAAATCTTTTTCATATTATTGTGATTAAATTTACTTTCATTTTTATTATTTAATCCTTTTTTTCTTTAATCCGTAAAGTCTAATTATAGTAAACTAATGATTTTCTATGAGTATTATATATCAATCATAGAATTTTAGGTGTATATAGTAGAAGGTTTGCATTTAAAAATAAATAAGTAGGTATGAATGATCTATCAAAATATAATTGAATAAAAAATAGAATTAAAGACAACCAATCAAAATAAAAAATACACCACTCATTCTATCACTAAGCACATTCTAGTGCATTATGAGAAGGGGGAGAGGATCCTCCTACTACTGAATGATCCAATGGAGAAAAAATTCTAGAAAGGAGAGTTAAGGGAAACCCCATTGCTACTCTTCATTAATCCTAGAGTGTCTATAGGGAAGTTATAGGGAATAGAATTTTGGCCAACCATTAATTGCCATAGTATCATTATTGTATTCTTATTTAGTTGATTATGTCAGCCAAGGAGTTATATGTTGGTGTTTAAATCAACTTAGGTGATATCCTAGGCATAAGTAGGTTATATGTAGGAGGTAGTAGGTCTTATTTAATCATCAAATTATGAATTGTGTTCTCATTGGATATATTTGGAGGTTGCCCCCTCAAAGTGGCATGTTATTCTCAAACATTATCAAGTATTTTTAGAATATTCCATATTATATTCCTCTTTTGTGCCATTCATTTCATTACGATTGGCATCAAAGCTTGATCTTGACACCATAAAAGGAAAGGATTTTTTTTTTTTAAATGGAGGTTAATTTGGGAAGCGCATATCTCTTAGGATTTATCAACAAAATTCTTGATTTGTTGATGGTTTTTCAAGGAAATATTGAGGCATCTATAGTCCAAATTTTAGATAAATTAAAGAAAAAATAAGTAAGTATTATATAATTAGGGTTTCATAAAATCCAATTATGAAGCACATATCTCTTAGATTTAGGAAAATATTTTCCTAATTTTTAGAGGGTTGTTCAAGAAAAAGATCAAGCATTTGCAATCCAAATTTTAGAGAAACTGGATTGAAATTAAGTGATTTATTACAAAATTAGGGCTTTCTAACAACTTCACTTTTAAAGCTACAAATAAACTAATTTCTTAAATATTTTTCTTAGAAAGGGATACCTAGCCCCTGATAAGTTATAGTAAAGATTCATATCATCTTGATTTTATTTATGTGATTTATCGTAAAAAAAAAAATTCCATCACGATTGGACCTACAATGAGAGGTAAAAGAAATGTTGTCACACCTTGAAAATATCCAAGGATGATGTAGTAATTGAGGATATTAATCTGAATGATGAAATAAACAAGGTTAATGAAGAAGTTTCATTTCTAAAGGAGGATATGCATCGCTTGATAGGAGATATTCTTGGAGAACAAGAGAGGAGGTTCCTTTATTTTACATTCTCCACTGGTTTAATGAATGGGTACTTTGACACCCAATCAATCTAAAAATTCCTTGTCATGTATCCCACTCGTGTCCCATTTTTTATGTCTTTTCTTTCCCCCTTCTTTGTAGCAACATCATCTATGACATTGATATTGTCATCTAGGTCAATTAACTCATTCCAACTAGGATTATTAATGTACATTTTTTTACATGTAAATGTTCATTACATGTGAGGACCATGATTGCCTTGAAATTTATAATTTGCATATGCTTTTGTAGGTTTGATTCACCCAACATTTAAATGTATCATTGTATAATATTGCATATGCTTTTTATAGTTTATTAAAATGGAATACAGTATGAAATAACTTTAAATGTTAAATGAAATAAATATTGGTCTTTCTCTTCTACTTAAGGCCCTAATTCCCATGCTCATGCTCTCATCCCTAATACCTTAATTTTTTCTCTAGACCTTACTACCTCATATCATAAAAATGACACATGAGGGACATCATATTCATATGTGTTCAAGGGTAGCTCACTATTATCTCCAAGAGGACCTAAACATAATTGATTTCTCACAATGCTTGACAATAAATCATACAAACAAGTGTAGACAAGGAGGGTCTAGTAATAGTAATTGATCCACTATGACTATCAATATCATGTGGTTATGTTATCTTGAGAAGTTTATGTAATCAAATGTTGAGTCAAAGAGTGTATGTTAGAGAGGCTTTAATGTGTTGCATCTATAATAGTGACTATGTGCTAAATTGGATGTGGAGAAGGGATAGGAGGAAGGGGAAAAAATGGACCTTGCCCCTATTGCACTATCCATGTTCTATTATGATTCATTCATTTACATAATCCTTGGAAATATATATAATAAAAATAGTTCACATGGTGATATAACATAAACTCCACAGTTTACTAAGGAAATCTAAAGGTGCGTCAAGATTGTTGTTAGGTGCTTTATCAAAAACCATCCACCAACTATCCCAAAAATCATTAGTGATACCATAATGTGTTTTCCATTTGATTAAAAACTTAGGCTTAAGTAAATCAACATGAAATATGATATTAAGGTTGAAAAAATGTTGTGCAAACATGACTTTGGTAATATCTAAATCTTTCACTTCATCACATAATAAGCTAGTAGAATATTCTACTCTTTTGGCTTTTTGTCATTGTTGAAATGAATCATGTTGACTTGTGAGGGTTTGAACATGGGTGACAATCCCCTCTAAGGTGGATGTCACTAAATTCAATCAAGGGTGGAGATGATAAATTTCTATAATCCTATTTAATTCACTATTTTTAAAAAAAAATTGTTGTAGGGTTCGTTGGAAAAGGGTTCAATGGGGGAGGGTTTGGGTTTTGAGTTTGCTCATCCATATTATTTATTTCAAATTTAAAACATAAAAATTAAGATTTAAAATAATATCTTGTTAAACTATATATAATTAAAATTGAACATTTAGAATACAATAAAAATTACTAAATCATGTTCAAACTTGAGTTGAAAAGTAATGCTTAGAATAAATATTTGAAACCTCTAAATCATATAAAATAATCTATTTAATTTCAAAAAACTCAAAAAGAAAAAAATAACTATAGATTGTTCTCGATACTAGGAGAATTTTTGGCTTTGAAATTTTTTATATTCGTTATTTTTTTTCTTTTTCCCTATTCTTTGTGTTTTGGAAAACCCATGGTTCGCAACGTATAAATTTTTTTGGAGAATTGGGAAATAATATCTATTTTTTTAACAAACATCCATTTTGGTTTGGTATTACCAATCCAAAACCAATTTTTTATCTGACCCATACAAAAATTCGCATATCCATTTCAAAATTTTGGCTAAGTATAGATGCGTTTATTTTTCTTATCAGCCACTATTTAACCCATGATAATCGT
This sequence comes from Sequoia sempervirens, assembly GCA_007258455.2. Lineage (NCBI taxonomy): Eukaryota > Viridiplantae > Streptophyta > Pinopsida > Cupressales > Cupressaceae > Sequoia > Sequoia sempervirens. Next base: position 35,520 of record VDFB02385373.1, on the reverse strand, counting down.
GTGCACTCACCCACATTTAAATAATAGATAATATATTATAGAAACTTGATATTCTTTATGAATATATTATATCTAAGGAATTACTTTTAGGATATTATTTAAAGAGAAACTTTAGTGGAGTGAAATTCAATGTAGAAATGACTTGAAAGTCTATACAATTTTACTTATTATTTTTGCTTGATTTCCTTCTACTTTTGATATATGGAGACTAGTAGTATTTTGAAATACCTTAGAAAGGTTGTTGTTGTGATATAAGGGGACATGTTCTTCTAGGTCAACCTATGTAAATGCACATAAACAATAAAAAAACACCCTTTGGTAATTCATATGAGCTTAAGATGATCATGCAAATACAAATTATCCTTTAATGTGGCAATTGTATGTTTTCTTTGCTAAATGCATATACTTTACCTTGGGGTGCTCAACAAAGAGAATATGGGATAAGATACTTGAGCATATTTTTGGATGATAAATGATGATAGTAAAATACTCAAATTTTGCAATATTTGTTCTTGGTTGGCTCAAGGTATCAAATAAGCCTAAGATAAACAAATTAATTAGAATATGTACTGTGAATCATGAGAAGGTGGGGTGGAATATGTGGGGATATGTGTGTATAGATATGGATAAAAAGTTTAGCGATTATTTCTTGATATATGTGCATGTCAACAATGGAACAATCTTATTATACTTTCATGGTATTCTAGTTTTAATACAATAATTTAGTTTTCATTGTTCATGACCTTTGAGTTCCAATTAGATGAATTCTACAAATGTTAATGAGTAAAAAAGGCATCTAACTAAACTTGGAAATCGTTTTTTCACGTCTTCTCCTATATGGACTTTTCAACCACCCCAAACATTCACTTTCAAACATTGGTTTTTCAAAAATGAAATAATAATCAACCTCACAAGTTACTATCTTTCCTAGCCAACTAGCTAGCAACGACTATCACTGCATGGTCATGATCCATATATATATGAAAGTGTCTTTTGTATAGAGTTTATATACAAAAAAAAAAAAAATGTGTTGTAGAACATTTTAAGAGTCATGCCATAAACAATTTAGCTAATATCAAACTTTTGTTAATTTATTTAGTTATTAAAGTGCTCGCCCACCTTTATATTACATATAAAATTCACAATTGATGGCATGCTACTAACTTGTACTAGATGGTAGCTTTGGAAGAATCTATGTACATCCATCAAAACATATGGAAGCTTTGGAAGAATCTATGTACATCCAAAACATATGGAAGTTGTGTTGTAGTGCATTCGTTGGGTAAACATCAATGTATAATGTAGAAATTAAATAAAAAATTATGAAACAACTGTTAGATATAAAGATACATAAATCTCAGAACAAAAAGATAAATGAAAAGATTTCTACAATGCTTTTGTGGGGGTACTATGAAAGGTGGCAAATTAGAGGGTGCTAGATGGACTGATTTTCTTGCTTTGTCGAGATGTGTCAAATTAGATGGTGACAAAACTTCATTATGGATAAGGAAATGGGAATTTGGGAGGAAAATAAGAGCAGGCACCATGGGACCGGCCGGACATGAATTTAAACGCTTATAGGGGCTCAAAAAGTATTTATTTTCTAAAACAGATTATTTCGTATTTTCTCTCTGATATTTTAACCAGTCATTTTCTTCCCTATCCACTCAATTTTCATATATTTATAAGCACTCTTGTCAGTCAATCAACGTGGAAACCGTTGAATATGATGTACCGACATCTATTTGATATAATAAATTATTAATTTATTGTAGTGCCAACAAAAGACACTTTAGTAAATTGGGTTGACATGGGGGAAGAGCTTATCCTTCCTTGCAATTGTTAATTATTTTTATAATAAATAATAAAAATCTGTATGATTTAGATATTTCTTATTTATTTACTTATATCAAGGTGGTAAAACCTCATTGTAAATGAAGTTATATATATAAAGAGGAAATCTTTTTCATATTATTGTGATTAAATTTACTTTCATTTTTATTATTTAATCCTTTTTTTCTTTAATCCGTAAAGTCTAATTATAGTAAACTAATGATTTTCTATGAGTATTATATATCAATCATAGAATTTTAGGTGTATATAGTAGAAGGTTTGCATTTAAAAATAAATAAGTAGGTATGAATGATCTATCAAAATATAATTGAATACAAAATAGAATTAAAGACAACCAATCAAAATAAAAAATACACCACTCATTCTATCACTAAGCACATTCTAGTGCATTATGAGAAGGGGGAGAGGATCCTCCTACTATTGAATGATCCAATGGAGAAAAATTTAGAAAGGAGAGGTAAGGAACTCATTGCTACGCCATTAATCCTAGAGTGTCTATAGGGTTATGTGTAGTCAATTTTACGGCTTCTACCTTCAACTATTAGTACCCATAGTATCATTATTGTATTCTTATTTGATTATGTCGACCAAGGAGTTATATGTTGGTCATTTGGAAATCTAACTTAGGTGATATCTAGGCATAAATTTAGGTTATATGGAGTAGTAGGTCTTATTTAATCATCAAATTATGAATTGTGTTCTCATTGGATATATTTGGAGGTTGCCCCCTCAAAGTGGCATTATTTATTCTCAAACATTATCAAGTATTTTTAAAATATTCCATATTATATTCCTCTTTTGTGCAATTCATTTCATTACGATTGGCATCAAAGCATGATCTTGACATCATAAAGGAAAGGATTTTTTTTTTAAATGGAGGTTAATTTGGGAAGCGCATATCTCTTAGGATTTATCAACAAAATTCTTGATTTGTTGATGGTTTTTCAAGAAAATATTGAGGCATCTATGGTCAAATTTTAGATAAATTAAAGAAAAAATAAGTAGGTATATATAATTAGGGGTTTCATAAAATCCAATTATGAAGCACATATCTCTTAGATTTTGGAAAATATTTTCTAATTTTAGAGGTTGTTCAAGAAAAAGATCAAACATTCTTGAGTCCAAATTTTAAGCGGATTGATGTGTCAATTTAATAGCTACTAAAATGGGGCTTTCTAGCAACTTCACTTTTAAAAGCTACAAATAAACTAATTTCTTAAATATTTTTCTTGGAAAGGGATACCTAGGTCTTGATAAGTTATAGTAAAGATTCATATCATTTTGATTTTATTTATGTGATTTATCGTAAAAAAAAAAAAATCCATCACGATTGGACCTACAATGAGAGGTAAAAGAAATGTTGTCACACCTTGAAAATATCCAAGGATGATGTAGTAATTGAGGATATTAATCTGAATGATGAAATAAACAAGGTTAATGAAGAAGTTTCATTTCTAAAGGAGGATATGCATCGCTTGATAGGAGATATTCATTGGAGAACAAGAGAGGAGGTTCCTTTATTTTACATTCTCCACTGGTTTAATGAATGGGTACTTTTACACCCAATCAATCTAAAAATTCCTTGTCATGTATCCCACTCGTGTCCCATTTTTTTATGTCTTTTCTTTCCCCCTTCTTTGTAGCAACATCATCTATGACATTGATATTGTCATCTAGGTCAATTAACTCATTCCAACTAGGATTATTAATGTACATTTTTTTACATGTAAATGTTCATTACATGTGAGGACCATGATTGCCTTGAAATTTATAATTTGCATATGCTTTTGTAGGTTTGATTCACCCAACATTTAAATGTATCATTGTATAATATTGCATATGCTTTTTATAGTTTATTAAAATGGAATACAGTATGAAATAACTTTAAATGTTAAATGAAATAAATATTGGTCTTTCTCTTCTACTTAAGGCCCTAATTCCCATGCTCATGCTCTCATCCCTAATACCTTAATTTTTTCTCTAGACCTTACTACCTCATATCATAAAAATGACACATGAGGGACATCATATTCATATGTGTTCAAGGGTAGCTCACTATTATCTCCAAGAGGACCTAAACATAATTGATTTCTCACAATGCTTGACAATAAATCATACAAACAAGTGTAGACAAGGAGGGTCTAGTAATAGTAATTGATCCACTATGACTATCAATATCATGTGGTTATGTTATCTTGAGAAGTTTATGTAATCAAATGTTGAGTCAAAGAGTGTATGTTAGAGAGGCTTTAATGTGTTGCATCTATAATAGTGACTATGTGCTAAATTGGATGTGGAGAAGGGATAGGAGGAAGGGGAAAAAATGGACCTTGCCCCTATTGCACTATCCATGTTCTATTATGATTCATTCATTTACATAATCCTTGGAAATATATATAATAAAAATAGTTCACATGGTGATATAACATAAACTCCACAGTTTACTAAGGAAATCTAAAGGTGCGTCAAGATTGTTGTTAGGTGCTTTATCAAAAACCATCCACCAACTATCCCAAAAATCATTAGTGATACCATAATGTAGTGATTCCATTTGATTAAAAACTTAGGCTTAAGTAAATCAACATGAAATATGATATTAAGGTTAGAAAATGTTGTGCAAACATGACTTTAATTAATATCTAAATCTTTCACTTCATCACATAATAAGCTAGTAGAATATTCTACTCTTTTGGCTTTTTGTCATTGTTAGAAATGAATCCATGTTGGCTGTGAGGGGTTTGGTATGGGTGACAATCCCTCTAAGGTGGATGTCACACTAAATTCAATCAGGGTGGAGATGATAAATTTCTATAATCCTATTTAATTCCTTATTTTTAAAAAAATTGTTGTAGGGTTAGTTGGAAAAGAGGGTTCAATGGGGAGGGTTTGAGTTTTGGTTGCGCTCATCATATTATTTATTCAAATTTAAAACATAAAATTAGATTTAAAAATAATATCTTGTTAAACTATATAATTAAAATTGAATTTAGAATACAATAAAATTATAAATCATCATTCCGAACTTGAGGTTAGTAATGCTTTAGGAATAAATATTTGAAACCTCTAAATCATATAAAATAATCTATTTAATTTCAAAAAACTCAAAAAGAAAAAAATAACTATAGATTGTTCTCGATTATAGGAGAATTTTTGGCTTTGAATTTTTTTATATTCTTTATTCTTTTTCTTTTTCCCTATTCTTTGTGTTTTGGAAAACCCATGGTTCACAACGTATAAATTTTTTCAGAGAATTGGGAAATAATATCTATTTTTTTAACAAACATCCATTTTGGTTTGGTATTACCAATCCAAAACCAAATTTTTATCTGACCCATACAAAAATTTGCATATCCATTTCAAAATTTTGGCTAAGTATAGATGTGTTTATTTTTCTTATCAGCCACTATTTAACCCGTGATAATTGTGTGCACTCACCCACATTTAAATTATAGATAATATATTATAGAAACTTGATATTTTTTATGAATATATTATATCTAAGGAATTACTTTTAGGATATTATTTAAAGAGAGACTTTAGTGGAGTGAAATTCAATGTAGAAATGACTTGAAAGTCTATACAATTTTACTTATTATTTTTGCTTGATTTCCTTCTACTTTTGATATATGGAGACTAGTAGTATTTTGAAATACCTTAGAAAGGTTGTTGTTGTGCTATAAGGGGACATGTTCTCCTAGGTCAACCTATGCAAATGCACATAAACAATAAAAAAACACCCAAATGTGGTAATTCATATGAGCTTAAGATGATCATGCAAATACAAATTATCCTTTAATGTGGCAATTGTATGTTTTCTTTGCTAAATGCATATACTTTACCTTGGGGTGCTCAACGAAGAGAATATGGGATAAGATACTTGAGCATATTTTTGGATGATAAATAATGATAATAAAATACTCAAATTTTGCAATATGCATTCTTGGTTGGCTCAAGGTATCAAATAAACATAAGGTAAACAAATTAATTAGAATATGTGTGAATCATGAGAAGGTGGGGGTTGAATATGTCGGGATATGTGTATAGATATGGATAAAGTTTAGGGGTATTTCTTGATATATGTACATGTCAACAATGGAACAATCTTGTGTAAAAAGCAATAGTAGTTAAAGGTGCAATACTAATAGATGGTTTTGCAATTGATACTCTTTACTTTGAGGTTCACTGAGTAGATTCTACAAATGTTAATGAGAAAAAAAGACATCTAACTATACTTGGAAATTGTTTTTTCACGTCTTCTCCTATATGGACTTTTCAACCACCCCAAACATTCACTTTCAAACATTGGTTTTTTCAAAAATGAAATAATAATCAACCTCACAAGTTGCTATCTTTCCTAGCTAGCTAGCTAGCAACGACTATCACTGCATAGTCATGATCCATATATATATGAAAGTGTCTTTTGTATAGAGTTTATATTAAAAAAAAATGTATTGTAGAACATTTTAAAAGTCATGTCATAAACAATTTAACTAACATCAAAACTTTTGTTAATTTATATAGTTATTAAAGTGCTCACACACCTTTATATTACATATAAAATTCACAATTGATGGCATGCTACTAACTTGTACTAGGATGGTAGCTTTGGAAGAATCTATGAACATCCACCAAAACATATGTAAGTTGTGTTGTAGTTATCATTCGTTGGGTAAACATCAATGTAAAATGTAGAAATTAAATAAAAAATTATGAAACAACTGTCAGATATAAAAACACATAAATCTCAGAACAAAAGGATATGTGAAAAGATTTCTACAATAATTTTGTGGGGTATTATGAAAGGTGGCAAATTAGAGGGTGCTAGATGGACTGATTTTCTTGCTTTGTCGAGACGTGTCAAATTAGATGGTGATAGAATTTCATTATGGATAAGGAAATGGGAATTTGGGAGGAAAATAAGAGCAGGAACCATGGGACCGCCCGCACATGAATTTAAACGCTTATAGGGGCTCAAAAAGTATTTATTTTCTAAAACAGATTATTTCGTATTTTCTCTCTGATATTTTAACCAGTCATTTTCTTCCCTATCCACTCAATTTTCATATTTTTATAAGCACTCTTGTCAGTCATTCAATATGGAAACAGCTGAATATGATGTACCAACGTCTATTTGATATAATAAATTATTAATTTATTGTAGTGCCAACAAAAGACATTTTAGTAAATTGGGTTGACACAGAGGAAGAGCTTATCCGTCCTTGCAATTGTTAATTATTTTTATAATAAAATCTGTATGATTTAGATATTTCTTATTTATTTACTTATATCAAGGTGGTTAAACCTCATTGTAAATGAAGTTATATATATAAAGAGGAAATCTTTTCATATTATTGTGATTAAATTTACTTTCATTTTTATTATTTAATCCTTTTTTTTTAATCTGTAAAGTCTAATTATAGGAAACTAATGATCTTCTATGAGTATTATATATCAATCATAGAATTTTAGGTGTATATAGTAGAAGGTTTGCATTTAAAAATAAATTAGTAGGTATGAATGACCTATCAAAATTCAATTGAATAAAAAATAGAATTAAAGACAACCAATCAAAATAAAAAATACACCACTCATTCTATCACTAAGCACATTCTAGTGCATTATCAGAAGGGGGAGAGGATCCTCCTACTAATGAATGATCCAATGGAGAAAAAATTATAAAGGAGAGTTAAGGAACTCATTGCTACGCCATTAATCCTAGAGTGTCTATAGGGTTATGTGTAGTCAATTTTTGTCTACCTTAACTATTAATTGTCATATTATCATTATTGTATTCGTATTTAGTTGATTATGTTAGCCAAGGAGTTATATGTTGGCATTTAAATCAACTTGGGTGATATACTAGGCATAAGTAGGTTATATAAGGGAGGTAGTAGGTCTTATTTAATCATCAAATTATTAATTGTGTTCTCATTGGATATATTTGGAGGTTGGCCCCTCAAAGTGGCTTGTTATTCTCAAACATTATCAAGTATTTTTAAAATATTCCATATTATATTTCTCTTTTGTGCAATTCATTTCATTACGAGTGGCATCAAAGCATGATCTTGACACCATAAAGGAAAGGAATTTTTTAAAAAAATTGGAGGTTAATTTGGGAAGTGCATATCTCTTAGGATTTATCAAAAAAAATCTTGATTTGTTGATGGTTTTTCAATGAAATATTGAGGCATCTATAGTCCAAATTTTAGATAAATTAAAGAAAAATTAAGTGAGTATTATATAATTAGGGTTTCATCAAATCCAATTATGAAGCACATATCTCTTAGATTTAGGAAAATATTTTCCTAATTTTTAGAGGGTTGTTCAAGAACAAAACCAAGCATTCGTAGTCCAAATTTTAGAGAAATTGGATTGAAATTAAGTGATTTATTACAAAATTAGGGTTTTCCAACAACTTCACTTTTAAAGCTACAAATAAACTAATTTCTTAAATATTTTTCTTGGAAAGGGATACCTAGGTCTTGATAAGTTATAGTAAAGATTCATATCATTTTGATTTTATTTATGTGATTTATCGTAAAAAAAAAAAAAATCCATCATGATTAGACCTACAACGAGAGGTAAAAGAAATGTTGTCACACCTTGAAAAAATCCAAGTAAGGATGATGTAGTAATTGAGGATATTAATCTGAATGATGAAATGAACAAGGTTAATGAAGAAGTTTCATTTCTAAAGGAGGATATGCATCGCTTGATAGGAGATATTCATTGGAGAACAAGAGAGGAGGTTCCTCTATTTTACATTCTCCACTAGTTTAATGAATGGGTACTTTTACACCCAATCAATCTAAAAATTTCTTGTCATGTATCCCACTTGTGTCCCATTTTTTATGTCTTTTCCTTTCCCCTTCTTTGCAGCAACATCATCTATGACATTGATATTGTCATCTAGGTCAATTAACTCATTCCAACTATCCTAGGTATCCCTTGGAACATCATCTACAATATTGTCATCTTGATCCAACTCAATAAACTCATTATGATCTTTCTTTGAGGTATTGCTTTCTTTGTTAATATTTGGTGCAAGTGTTGATGACGTAGTTCCATCTTGATCTAATAGACTAGAAATAGTGCTAAAGTACGATATTATGGCAACTCTATATTTTGTAAATTTTGATGACCTCCCTTCACCACCTTGAGTACGCTTACTCCTGTTCCTTCTTGACATCTCATAAAATAAAATATTCCAAAAATATCTTCTTTTTTTAGAAAGAATTATAGAATATAGATCCCTCGGTCCTAGATGTATCCCATTCCCTACTCAATATCATCTTTAAAATTGAAGCAAGAATAGAAAATACATAAATAATCTTATAACACTATAAAGAAATAATCACTTACCTTTAGGTTTGCACTAACTCATTATTCACTAATGCAACAATTCTTATAGTTGTAAGTTTGTAACTTGCCTATGATCCAAATCAAGAACTCACAAGTTCATAAAATTGAACAAATTATGTAAAAATAAATTAGAGTTTCAATTGTATTTATATCAATCCATATTTCGTAAATTCCATCAAATTTTTAAATGGTATAGTAAAAATTTGGAAAATCCTACATGATTATACAATGATACATTTAAATGTTGGGTGAATCAAACCTATAAAAGCATATGTAAATTATAAATTTCAAGGCAATCATGGTCCTAGGATTATTATGGAGTTATCATAGTATTGGAAAAATGGGTCCCCATACACAATTTTTTTAGTGATTGGAAAAATGTGTCCTCATACGTAATTATTTTTTAATTTTATTGGTGAAATGGGTCCTCATACTTGCAATTTATTTTACATTTTATTGGTGAAATAGGTTCTCACATGTAATGAACATTTAATGTTGTTGGAAAAATGTACATCCTAATCCACAATGTCATTTTAATAGTACAAATGTGTGAGTGATTTAATACATGTTTTTGAGATTCCAGGTAAAAATATTAATTAGACCATTGGAAGCACTGTGTAGTTTGTTATGGAAAAATTGTTAATTATAAGCATCATAAAATAAATTGATGGCCAATTGAAATGTATTTGACTGATAATTCATAAAATATGGATGATTTGGCCACCTCATTGGTTGTAATGCATTCACTAATTTCAAATTTTTTGATATGAACTATTCACCAATTAGTGAAGATTCACCATTAAAAAATGCTTTCTTAATAGTTATTGAAGTGTAAAAAAATGTACACCTTCACATTTTCACACTATGTTTGGGTCCCTTAATTAATTGGACTTAATTAAGCCTTTAATTGACCCAATTATGCATTCACAAGCCTAATTAATTTTGTTTTCTGAAAGGGAAACCCACATTTAATCAATGCCTAGACTTAATTACACATCTTGGAAAATGTGTGTCCTACGTTTAGGGCCTAGGGCCCATTCGGCCAAGGGTGGATGGGTCCTCCTTAAGTCTTGGATCCCATTTTTTAACATGTTTTTGGTGGCATTTTAATAATTCAAATTCAAATTTCAAAGGTTGGCTTGTGATGTTTAATTGTCAAGAAATTAAGGAATCACCTATAGATACAATGTTATTTTATCAATTCAAACTAAGCAACATTAATGAAACTTTCACAAGAGAAAAGATTATTGTCAAGAGCATTGGAGAGTAGATTTATTAGTCATCTATAATAGCATTCAAGATCCTATCATGATGTCAAGATTTATATGTGTGTTCATGCATGTTTTTGGAGCTAACATTGTGATGTAGGTTTCAAGAATTCAAGCATCAAATCAAGTGTCAAATCAAGCACCCAATCAAGCCATTTCATGCAAGATCCAATCTGTTAGAACTATAAAATCTGGTGTTTTTACATAAGTTTTCATTCATAAACTTCCAATTTTGGTTTGAGCATATGCTTTTTTCATCTATAGTTTGCCATATTGTCCCATTGGAACAATCATGTTGTGCATTTTTCATGTCTGGGTCCATATCGGCATAGGTTCATTCTTGTCTCCCCGACCCGTTGTGCTTTTTCTGCTTGCAATAAGTCTGTGTTGCCTATCGGCAAGACTTATTATTTGTCCAGCGAATGGATTTTTCCTACAGGTGGTTTTCGGCATGACATATTTTATGTTTCAGCGACAGATAAGTTACATATCGGCGTAGGTTTCATATTCGGGTGGAGGTCATAGAGAGAAGTAAGTGTCTTGTAGAAAGGCGTATGCTCAAGTTCTATTGGTGAAGGGTTGGACTTGTCTCGGCGAATAGGTGTGGGCTTGGATGGATTTCGGTATAACAACACACTCTATGTGGCATCTCGTCGAGGATTGCATGTTATAGTGACCGATGGATTTGTTGGCAAGAGAGGTCGTGGGTCACAGTGATAAGTTTTGGTCATGTGGACTTCTTGGTGAAACACAAGCTATCGACATAGGGTTTCCCTAATACATGTGGGCTATGGTGATGCAGATGGAATAAAATGTGCAATTCGGTGGGAGATTTCTTATGTTCTGGAAACTTAGATATAATGAGTGCCTTTTGGCCTGACGTATTGATCTCGGTATGTGGTCTCCTCGATTCCACAATGTTACAACGACAGAACATGGGCAACCTCTGCAACTTCGGTATAGTGTGTAGGATGTCTCAGTGATTGGGAAATGAATTTTTGGCTCTCGGTGAAACTGAAAACGGTCCTCCACGATACTTGAGTGTTATGGCGAAGCACAAATGAACGAAAGACTACTATGTGGCTTCGGTATAACTAGCAAATTGTTACAGTGACATATTGGAGGTAAGGTACATTTCAGCAAAACATAATCAAATCTATGTAACATCTTGCCAATGACTTTGGGCTACAGTGAAACAGATGTGATGCTTCTCCACTTTGGTATAACGATTGGGTGGTCACGGCGAATGCAAAATGCAGTGAACATGGGATGGTAGCATTTGAATTGCCTTCGGCAGGACAATATAGTTATCTCGTCGACTGCTCACTAGTGAAAACAGATTTTCAAAATCTTGTGGCCGACATGTTGACATTTTGAGACCGTTGCTAGCCGACTTGAATTGAGCCCGATTCTTGTGGAGGGCCGACATGATGTTTTATTTTGATATTTTCCTTCATGCTTGTGTATAAATAGGATTTTTGCAATTGTAATAAGGAGAGTTACTAGACATTAGATTTTTTCGATATACTGCAAGTAGACATAGTAGAATAAAATTATCAGACCAGAGGCTATTATTGGATGATTCCACAATGGAGGTATTTATGAAGATTTAGTTGATGTTGCTGCATTTCTCTGGTGTTAATTATCTGTTGAATTGAAATGAAGAATACTGCTGAGTTGTCTCCATGAATGATTTTTTTGGTTGTTTGAATTAACATAACAAGTTTATGTTTGATTTATCAATACACATTTGTTGTGTTTGTGTGATCGATCAATTGGTTCTTTCAAGCAAAGATTAAATCCTTTTATTGATCACAGTAATCAGATAAACTCATTTTGGAATATTGAAGTAGAACTTAGTAGTCGTGCATTATTGCATGTTTATACAAGTTGTAAACAAAACACATGCCAGCTAATTTGTGTCTTCTCCAGAAAGTGTTGCTTATCATGATCTCATTTGACTCCGCATACCCAATAAGGCACTAGTCTCTACACTACATTATTTTGAATTCATTCAACTTCTTTATATCTTTAAATTGAGCATTTAGGACTTAGATTAGAATATTGTCACTGTGTTCAAATTGGATTTCATTTGTTCACCTCAAATTTCCATTGTGGAAAATTACTTTTAAGAGATAATTACAAGTCAAGACTGCATTATTCAGAGAGGTACACCCGCCCAGGTTTTGCAGCACCTAAAGAGTAGAAGGTTGAATCCTTTCAACCTTGTCTATTACCCTAAAGTGTATAAAGAGATTGGCAATCCCTTGAGGCATTCAACCTACGTTTTTGAGAGCTAACACAATCCTTAGAGAGATGTGTTAGAATTCAATCCTCTAAGGATAGCCATTAAAGGGTTTGGTGATTTGTAACAAGTCTTGTTCATTCATCATTTCTTGCATTTTATCATTATTTCATTATCAAGTTTTAATTACCAAACCGGGGTTTGACCTTGAGGAAAACCCCTATTCACCCAAATGCAAACATTTTTCCCTCTCTTTGTGTATGTTCAGGTTTGTAGGTGAAGGATTGAAAGTTGATCAAAAGAGCAATTTTACAAAGTTTTCAAAGAACTGCCAAGCCACAAAAACTCAGATTCAGAATTTATTTTTTGTTATTTGATAGTGAAACCTAGGGAAAATGAAAGCTCATATCTTGTACTAGAGGACATCTGAAGTTGAGGAAAAATATTGTACAAAGACCCATTCACCCTTGGGTGAATGAGTCCCAACATGACACTTTGTAACACTTTTGGTGACAAGTACACATCATTTTATCCCTCTTAGATCTACCTAGAAGTTGTTGTTTCTATTAGTGTTATCCTTTAACTCCGTATTTCAAGTTTTACTTCATATAATTGAGTTCATTAATCATTTTATTTTCATCTCCCAAAAGTGCATTTCAATCATATTTTACCATTTTTTTCATAAAGAAAACAACAAGATCTCCTAATAGGGTTGACTCACCTAAGGGTTGAAAGTCAATCCTACCTTTGGGGATCTCTTTTCCTAATGAAAATAGAGAAAATTTAGGTGCATTATACATCCTTTTAATTATTCCATTTTGGACCACCTACCTCCTTTTTCTATGTTTCATTTTGGTGAACCCGACATTGTGCATCATGTTTTTTTATTTGGAGATCCTTAAAATCCTAGATCTAGGTTTTGCATTAGTTTGCATTGCATCTCATTTAAGGTTTAAAAATTGCATTAGTGTGCTTTTCATTGCATTTATGGTTTAGTTTTGCATGTTTGCATCATTTAAATTCATAAAAGTAAAAAAAAAAAATTGCATTAATTTTGCATCCATCTTGCATTGTAGTTACATCAAGAGTCTTCATTTAGATTCAAATTTTAGTTCAAAATTGCATTCTAAAAGTTCACTTTGTTCACTATTTTCCATTAGTCAAACTTGCATTAGGACACTTGACACTAGAAAAAAATTTCACAAAATTCACAGTCTACAACCTAAAACAGAGAATTCAAACATCAAACCAGAAACACAAACTTGAATTTTTCCAACCCTTGTACAAAGACTTATTCGCCCTTGGGTGAACCTGTCCTTGTACATGTGATTTTTTAAATTTTTAGGCATCATTTGGTCCATGTTTTCTTCATTTCATTCTACTATTAGATTTGGGTTTCAATTTCAAAAAAATAGATAATTATGGATTTTCTTGCGTTAAGCTAAATTGGTCAAATTAAGTGCATTATTTGAAATCAAAATTGGCATTAAAAATATATCATTTTTAGGTTTTTGCGTAGCATAATCAATAAAGTAAAAAGTTTCAAATATGTAAATTATAAAAGTTTGATAGATTACTTTTATGAAGCATTGCATAAGTTGGATATAGATTACTTTTTATTTTTGGCACACACTCAAAACTCTAAATGTTAGCATCTTTCCTTTTCAATTATGCCAAGAAAAAGATCATTAACAAACATGTTAGTCATTCTTCCAATATCTTTCCTAGTTATGAGAGTCTCTTAGTGATGTAGGAGTATCCTTGGTTCTTGACAATCTTGCATCAACCAAAAATATTTTCTTTCAATTTTATGTTCTTATTCTATTCTTGCTTAGTTCATGTTGGTGGATTTGTCATCTTTGCTCACCAGACCCTATGGATCTTTGTGTACATCTTCGACACATTCATTTTCATTGTTCCAAGATTTGAGCGTGATTGTATCTTTTTTCAGCAAGTTATCGCTTTCAGATTTCATGGCAATTTCTTGAACCAACACCAGAATAATTTCAAACTTTTTGGCTAGTTTGATCGTTGTGGATCATTCCCGTGACTTGCGGATCTGAATGGTGTGATTTTAACTTTTTCGTGGAGTTTCCCCGACCTTCATTATAGGTCCACACTTTATCTTATGCACCTATTGAAGAGTAATTCAAATTTGAGGCCGACCTATTCATGTGCACATTGCATTTTCTTTCCTTGGATAATGTGATGATGTTTGGCTGACGCGAATGATTCTAGAATTGTGGATATGATATAAAGATTGTAATCGATCATTAGAATGGTAGTAGTCGATTGAGTAGATTAAGATAGATCTGATCTGTAAGATTTTGCTCACATATAGGAGCATGTTAGAATGTTGTATTTTTTTGAGCATGTAGTATCAGCCATGTGAGCCGAATCTATAAGCCAGATGTTGTTGGCCGAATGTAACTGAGATTTTTGTTAATGAGAATATTTGCACCTGAATTTTCCTTCATATTCTATATTTCTTTCATTGTGTTACTCTTGTTGCACACTCTAGATTGTTCTCTTTGAGAACCCTCCTACTGTGGTTGTGCTAGATTTGTATCAGAGCGAGGTTCGATCCATGTGAGATTGTCAAAATTTGTGGAGTCCTGTTGAAGATTTATTGTGGGGTGGTGGATCAAGGATTTGACCTAAAGTTGCAGAGGACTTGTGTAAATATGGTGGGAAGAAGAAATGTTAGAGGAAATGGAGCGCAAAAATGCAGACCAAGCTATGATGGAGATGTTGAGAGGAATTGTTGCTAGATTAGATGCAGTTGAAATGGCCCAAAGGAGAGGATGACTAGTTGATGATGTGAGTGATGAAGAGGTAGAGGTACAAGAAGAAAGAGGAAGAGAAGAGAAACCTAGCTTGGATCAAGGAGAAGAGAGGTTCATAAGAGCCCTAGCTAAAGTGAACACAAGACCACATTTCAATCCACTATTCAATCCACTAGATTATAATGGTAAGTTGGATTCAGAAGAATTGCTTGATTGGATTACAAAGATGGAAAAGTATTTTGAATTTGAAGGTACCACTAAAGATAAGAAGGTGAAATATGCTTGTACAAAGTTGAGAGGACATGCATCCCTTTGGTGGGAACATTTATAGATAGATAGGTAAAGAAGAGGAAAAGAAAAGATAAAATCATGGGATCGGATGGTGAATAAGTTAAAGACAAAGTTTATGCCTATAGATTATCAGATTATTTTGTTTAAGAAGTTACAAAATCTGAAGAAAAAATAATCAAGTGTGAAAGAGTATACCAAAGAGTTCTATAAGTTGAATATCAAATCTAGACATTCAGAGGATGAGATTGAGCAAGTAGCCAAATATGTGAATGGTTTTAGGTTGTCTATACATGATGAAATTAGTTTGATCAAGTTGGTGAGCATGGAGGAAGCATATTAGTGTGCCCTAAAGGTAGAAGAGAAGTTGATTAAGAGACATGAGTAGAGACAAAGTGGAAGAGGTGAAAGATTTCAGAAAGGAAGAAATTTTACTAGAGGAGGAAGAAGAGCTTTTCCAAATTAGAATAAGGACAAGGAGGTTAGTAAGAATGTCAATTCATATCAGAGAGGTGGTGGAAACTCTTATCGAAGAGGATATTATGGTGGTTATTGAAATGAAGGTTATAGGAGAGATGATAGAGGACAAGAGAAAAGAATATTCAAGGGAATTTGTTATAAATGTGGTGAAGGACATAGAGAATTTGAATGTAATCAGGGAGAGACAAGTAGGAAGACAGAGAACAATAGAAGGACAACCTTTGTTGAGGAAGAACATGCTGGAGCATCTAATAAACTGGAAGAAGGAGAAGTGTTGGTGAATAGGAGAGTGTTATGTCAAAGTGAGATGGAGCAGGAGCCATTGTAGAGAAAAAAATTGTTTTAGAATAGATGCAAGGTAGTTGGTAAATGTTGCAAAGTGATTTTTGATGGTGGAAGCTCTGAGAACCTGGTTTCTGAATAGATGGTGACCAAATTGAAGTTGGAAAGGTTGAAACACCCGAAGCCCTATCAAATTGCTTGGATTCAAGATGAGCATAAGATATTGGTAAGTGAACAATGTTTGGTGAAATTGAAGATAGCAAACTACTGTGTGATGAAGCTTTGTGTGATATCATGCCTATGGATATATGCCATGGTTTTTTGGGAAGGCCTTGGTAGTATGATAGATAGGATATTCATGATGGACAGAAGAATATATACACCATTGTTGCTAATGTGATGAAGCAAATTTTGTTGTCATTGGAAGATGTTCCTAAAGTTGAAGTTTGTACGAATGCTAGGGTTTATAGTCTGGTTGATGGAAGGAGATTTCTTGATGGATTGAGACATGAGAATGTGTGTTATGCCTTGGTTCCTAAGAAGGCTGAAGACTTGAAGCATGTAGAAGAACAACTGAAAGAGATAAAGGAATTGCTGACAGAGTATGAGGAGATCATTTCAGATAATGTACCTAATGGATTTCCACCTACGAGGAGTATTAGTCATTGTATGGATCTAATTCCTAGAGCTATTTTTCCTAACAAAGCAACACATCAGATGAAACCGACAGAGAATGAGGAGTTGAATAGGAAAGTGCAAGATTTGTTGAGGAAGGGTTGGATCAGAGAAAGCTTAAGTCCATGTGTAGTGCCTGTTGTGCTTGCACCTAAGAAGGATGGAGAATATAGAATGTGCACAGATTCTAGAGCTATAAACAAGATCATGGTGAAGTATAGAATTCCTTTTCCCCAGATGGATGGCATTATGGATTTCTTGAGTGGAGTTAAGTACTTTACAAAGATAGATTTGAAGAGTGGATATCATCAAATAAGAATCAGAGAAGGGGATGAGTGGAAAATAGCATTAAAGAAAAATGAAGGATTGTATGAGTGCTTGGTGATGCCTTTTGGACTGAAAAATGAATTGAATACTTTCATGAGGTTGATGAATGAGGTATTGAAGAAATTATTGGGTAAGTTTGTGATTGTGTATTTGGATGACATCTTAATTTTTAGTAAGAGTAGGGAAGAACATTTGTTGCATATAAGAAAAGTTTTGCGGAGGTTGAGAGAAGAGCAGTTGCTGATAAACATTAAGAAGTGTAGTTTCATGAAGGAGGAGTTGGTATATCTGGGATTTGTGATATTTGTGGATGGATTGAAGATGGATCCTGAGAAGGTAAGAGCAATTGTTGAGTGGCCTACACCAGATAGTATTGGAGAGGTAAGATCATTTCATGGATTGGCTAGTTTCTACCGAAAGTTCATTAGGAATTTTAGTTCTATTTGTAGTCCTATGACAAAAACAATGAGGGGAGACATGAAGGATTTTAGGTGGACATCTGGAGCAAACCGTAGTTTTGAATTGTTGAAACAAAAGGTGACTGAGCACCTTGTGTTGGCTTTACCAGATTTCAATAGGGTTTTTCAAGTAGACTATGATGCAAGTGGAAATGAAATTGGAGCAGTACTAAGTCATGAAGGGAGACCAATAACTTATTTCAGTGAGAAATTGAATGAGGATAGGAGAATATATTCAGTGTATGACCAGGAGTTTTATGCCATAGTTCAAGCCTTGAAGAAGTGGAGACATTACTTGTTGCCTAAGGAGTTTGTGTTGTATATGAATCATCAAGCATTGCAATATTTGAACAGTCAGGGTAAGTTGAATCAAAGTAACATGAGATGGGTAGAATTCTTCTAGAGCTATACTTTTGTTTTGAAGCATAGGAGTGGAAAGTCAAATAGAGTTATTGATGATTTGAGTAGGAGAAAGAATTTACTGACAGAGATGAGAGTGGAGGTATTAGGCCTTGATGAGTTGAGTAACTTGTATGAGGAAGACCCAAATTTTGCAAGGCCTTGGAGAGCCTGTAAAGAACCAATTTCATAGGATAGAAATCAGTGGCTAGATTATTTCATTCACGAGGATATGTTGTTCAGAGGACATTAGTTGTGTATACCCCAGAGTTCAATAAGGGATAACTTGATGAAGGAGAAGCATAGTGGAGGAATGTTAGAACACTTTAGAATTGATAAGACAGTAGCATTAGTAAGTGAAAATTAATTTTGGGCGCAAATTCATAAAGATGTTAGGAAATTTGCGCAAAGTTGTAGAGTTTGTCAAGTTACGAAGGGGAGTAGTCAGAATGCTAGATTGTATAAACCTTTGACAGTTCTAGAGATACCTTGGAAGGATATCAACATGGATTTCATACTTGGTTTGTCGAAGACACAAAGAGGAAATGATTCTATATTTGTGGTGGTAGATAGATTTTCTAAGATGCACATTTCATACCTTGTAAGAAGAGAAAATATGTAGTACACGTGGTAGACTTTTTTTTCAAAGAAGTAATCAGATTGCATGGATTATCTAGGAGTCTTGTTTCAGACAGGGATACAAAATTTGTAGGTTACTTTTGGAGGACACTTTGGAAGAATCCAAAGACAAATTTGAAGTTCAGTTCTACTTTTCACCCACAGACTGATGGACAAACAGAGGTAGTAAACAAGAGCTTAGGGAATTTGTTGAGAAGATTGGAAGTTGGGATTTAGTCCTTGCACAAGCAGAGTTTTCTTAGAATAATTCAGTGAACAGGAGTACAAGAAAGACACCTTTTGAGATTGTTATAGGAGTTCATCCTAGAGGTATATCAGAGTTGAGAGACATCAATATGGAAGATAAAAGGAGTGAAAAATCAGAAGAATTTGTAGAACACATGAAGAAGTTGCATACTCAAGTGAAACAAAAATTTGAAGACATGAACCAAAAGTACAAGGAGAAAGTAGATGAAAAGAGGAGACATAAGGAATATGAAGTTGGAGATGAAGTGATGGTATATTTGAGGAAGGAAAGATTTCCAGTTGGCACATACAACAAGCTAAAGATGAGGAAGTTTGGACCTTGTAAGATCTTGAAGAAATTTGATTCAGGAAATGCATATGAAGTGGAGTTACCTAAAGGTATGGGTATATCACCTATATTCAACATTGCAGATCTACATTAGTATCATGAAGTAAAATTCAATGAAGATAGTGAAGTAAAATTGGAGAATCAATTTCCTAAACAACAGTCTGATGAGATTGAAGAGATTTTGGATGTTAGAGATGGGAGGAAGACTCATGGAAGACAATACAAGGAATATCTTGTGAAGTGGAAAGGTAGACCAGTGGAGGATTCTTCTTGGATTTCTCAGGCTGAGGTAGACCATCTTGGTTTTCCTTTAGCCCCAAAAAAGTGAGAGACTCACTTTTCAATAAACCCAGATGTCTCGTGTAGGAGCATCCTTGGTTCTTGGCAATCTTGCATCAACGAAAAATATTTTCTTTTAGTTTTATGTTCTTGCTCAGTTCATGTTGGTGGATTCGTCATCTTTACTCACCAGACCCTATGGATCTTTGTGTATATCGTTGGCATGTTCATTTTCCTTGTTCTAAGATTTAAGCATGATTGGATCTTTTTCTGGCAAGTTATTGCTTTAGGATTTCATGGCAGTTTCTTGAATTGGCACTAGAATAATTTCAAACTTTTCAGCCAGTTCAATCATTGTGGATCATTCCCATGACTTGCAAATCTAAATGGTGTGATTTTAATTATTCTGTGGAGTGTCCCTGACCTTCATTATAGGTGCACACTTCATCTTATGCACCTGTTGAAGAGTAATTAAAATTTGAGGTCAACCTATTCATGAGCATGTTACATTTTCTTTCCTTGGATAATGTGATGATGTTTGGTTGATGTGGAGGATTCCAGAATTGTGGACATGATATAAAGCTTGTAATCAATCATTAGAATGACAGTAGTTGATTGAGTAGATTAAGATAGATATGATCCGTAAGATTTTGCTCGCATATAGGAGCATGTTAGAATGTTGTATTTTTTTGAGCATGTAGTATCAGGCCTGTGAGCCGAATTTGTAAGCCGGATGTTGCTGATTGAATGTAACTGAGATTTTTGTTAATGAAAATATTTGCACCTGCATTTGCTTCCATATTACATGTTGCTTTCATTGTGTTACTCTTGCTGCATGGTCGATATTGTTCTCTTTGAGGACCCTCCTACCATGGTTGCGCTACTTAGTGCAAGAGAATGAAATTGTTGACAATCATGATAACCATAGTTGTCCTTCTCCCAATATCTCTCCTACTTGTGATGAAGTTATCTTGGTGTTAGAAGATCCAATTATCAAATGTCACATTGATAAAATTGTTTCTCCATCTCCCAATGATTCTCTCACTTGGGAAGATATTGTTGAACAAGAGGGTGCAAGCATAGACAATCATGAAATCATAGTTGTTCTTCTCACAATACCTCTCCTACTTGTGATGAAGGTATTTTGGTGAAAGGAGATACAATCATTGAGCGTCATGAGAATCTTGTTTGTCCCTCTCCCCCTACCCCACCAACTTGGGAGGACATTATGGTGCAAGAGGATGAGATCATTAACACACTTCTTAACATCACCTTGCCTAGTCTCCATTCATCTCCCAACATCTCTCCCACTTGTGAGAATACTTTAGTGCAACAGAGCACAATCGTGGATAATCGTGAAAACCATAATTTTTCTTCTCCCAATACCTTCCCTACTTGCGATGAAGGTATCTTGGTGAAAGGAGATACAACCATTGAGAATCATGAGGATCTTATTTGTACCTCTTCCAATTATTTTTCCATTTGGGAAGATATTGTTCCAAATGAAGATGATATCATGGATAAATTTCTTTCAACATATGGTATAGATGAAGAGGCTAAGTCAACCTTTGATCCCCCCTCATTAGAAAATCATCAACAAGAAGTTACAAATGTTGAGTTTATGAACACACAATTAGCCATTAGATATCCAAAACCTCCTCTTAGACCTCCCCAGAGTCCTTTAATTATTGGACCTCTTAAGTCACCTCCTGATCCAATTCTCATTATAAGACCTCCAAAACCTGTAGGGACTATCTTAAATTTTGTAAGACAACATTGTAGTAACAACATTTCACAGCAACCGAGTTATGATACCGCTGCTCACACATATAATACAAGGAACAATAGGCAACCAAAAACCATACCTACTTCAATACCATTACCTCAAACTATCTTGCCTAGTGCTCCTCATTTGCCTTTGCACAATGGAAAGGAGTATGATATTGTGGAACAACTTAGAAACACTCTTGCTAATATTTATTTATGGGACCTTATTTAAGCATCACCTAATTATCATAGCATGCTTCAAAGTGATTTACAACAAGTAGTGGTTCCTCCTAGTGCACAACCAAATGATGTAGTAGCCCTAATCCAAGGTATGAATTCAGTCAATATTGATATTCTTTCATCAAGATGAGTTACATAAACAAAATTAGGCCTTAATGATAGTGGCTATCATTAATATATGTGGAGATACAAAAAAAATGAGGCCTTGATGATAGTGGTTGTCATTAATAGATGTGGAATAAAAAGAACTTTTGTTGAAAATGGTTCAACCCTTAATGTGTAGTATAAGCCTCTTGGATAAGAATAAAATTTAACCAGATAATTTATCCACTCGTGGTTTTGATAATGTAGGAAAACAACCACTTGGTGTGATAGAATTACTTGTTAGAGTGGGTAAGGTGACTTTCCAAATTCCTATTCATGCCATGCCCAATGATATTTCATATAATCTTCTCTTAGGTAGACCATGGATATCGAGAAATTGTGGGTCATCTCAAATAGAAACATCTGAGAACAACAGTTCCTTTGGTAATTTTATTTTCATCAAATTGCCTCAAAGACACAGACCACTATGCCATAAAGTAGAAACAAACACAATTCATTTCCCACATTGACCCTTAGAGAGAAACTCATGCAAATCAGTTTCAACAACACCATTAATAGATTCAAACATGCAGAATCAACAACCATGAAAGATGAAACAAAAGACATATACACATAGATATACGTGGGGAAAACCCTTTAGGGTAAAAAACCCCACACTCCAAAAGCCCATATCACCATTGTATTATTAAAAAAAAAAAAATAGTTACAATACAATATTAGGCTCACAGCCTTTACAGATTTTACATCTTGTTTCATTCTGGAGAAAAATTCGGCAGCACAAACCCCTCGTGACCATCTCTCTTAGTGGGATACATCTTGTGGCTACACAACTACATGACTCGACCACTGGCCTCTCAGCCTCACTATCACATAGTTGCTTGACCTTCACCTTCTACAAGATCTATCTCTCCCATGGTGTCACAACCTCTTGGCATACACCCAGTTTCTTAGCTAGTTTGCGCCTAGCATCTCGGCCTCTCTGCTTGCATCCGACCTCTTTCCCTACATCCAGCATCTCGACCTCCTCGACTTGTTCGACGCCTAGCCACTCGACCTCCATGTAGCCTCTCAGCCTCTGCACATCATCTCGTTCTCTTCTTGGTATCCTTGGCCAGTACTCAGCCCTTCAGCCTCACATCCAGCCTCCATGCCTTGTGGTTACCGCCGCTCACAGTTGTCGGCACTCTCTGCTCCAAGCTTCGAGCTTCAAGAGAGTTTCCCTTAGCCTTTGCCGCATTTGTCCTTTCAGCTTGCAACTCAGCTTGACCAAGGTTGACCTCCACTTTGCGAGAGCTTACACAATAAAAACACAACTGATGTACCCCCTCAAGTATTATATATCGCTAATAGACCATTCAACTACCACTCCCCCTTTAGGGTTTCACCTCAAGCCATATGCCATCATCAATGTTGACTGTTAGATAGGCAGTCAAACAAATCTCCACCATTGAAATTAGGGTTCTCAAAGAGTCATCGAGTCAACCCTTGAGCACATGGGCCCACATGCCATCTGTCCTCTATATCATCGCCACCTGTCAGCCTCATCACGATCCACCAACCTATCAGGTCCCAAGTGGTCCCCACCATCCACTTAGCATCCATGTCACTGTCGTATAACTGATGTCACCATCCACATAGATAGGTCCCACCATCCATCGACATCCAAGTCACTCTATTGCTGGAGAACCGAACTTTAGAACCTCTTGACAGAGGTTATGAAGTTCCCAGAATCTGTGACTTGCCGATAAAGGAATCGCCTTGTCACCCAAAACTCGAACTTCCAAACCTCATAACAGAGGTTACAAAGTTCCCAGAAGCTGTGACATCCTGATAGAAGGATTGCTCTGTCGCTCGAAACTCAAACTTCAAAACCTCACGACGGAGGTTACAAAGTTCCCGAATTCCATGACATGCTGACAAAGGGATCGCTCCATCGCTGAAAACCCGAACTTCCCGACCTTTGTAGAAGGTTTAGGAATTCCTGCTCGCCGTGAAAAAAAAGGAGATCGGCTAGTCAGGAAGTTAAGAAACTTATGAACTCTACGACAAGGTTCCAAGGTTAGAACATTCAACAATCCCACAACCAACACACTATCACCCAGTTGTAAACTTCTAAACCCCATGACATAACTTAGGCCGATGAAGGAGGAAAAGATAAACACTCCAAGAAGTGACCAAGCTAGTAATTTGAGTCACATTTCTCAACATTCTCCCACTTGATGAAGAACTTACTGGCTCCTTCCAACACAAACACAAGAATCTTAAACAATGTTTTTGTGCTCCAACCAAGACACCTGCAATGACATCTAAGATGTCCACCAACTCAGGCAACCGTTCCATCCATCCACCATAGGAAAAGGAATGAGCCAAGGCGTATATGCACCAATCTCAAGAACACAAGCATCAAATGCTATAGATGACAAAGGCGCCAACATAGCCACAACTCCACTGTGCTCATGAATAATACAAAAGAAACAACCTCAACTTGAGCACATACGTGAAGCCATCCTTCAGAAACTAGACAAAACATCAACTAGAACAACAACCAGAAAACTAGTTGCTCCCAGCCAATTGATCAACCCACGTGACTAAAAATAACACCCACAATGCATGCTAATCCATCCAATCACTCATACCTCCAAGGTATCAACATCAGTAAACTCATGCCAACAACACAACCAACCCATCAATTGTAGAAACAAGCTCCATGTGCCAACCAATTGAAGAAGATGAAGCACAACCAGGAACTCCCATTGCATGGGTAATTCCAGAACTAAAAGATCAAGGCATGTCAAGTCTACCAATAACATAACATAGAGAGTGTAAACATGTAGTTTCAAGGAACCATCCACAATGATATGCATATCATGTAAATGTAGAAAATCCTCCTACATACACCTCTAGATGCCAACTGTGTCACCTTATTCTCCATGTATCCATGATCACCTGCAACCAATCATGTCATGCTAAACTCCAAATGCAACACTGTACTATCATGAAGTTTTCAAGCACATGACCAATGCACCCAATACAAAAAGAATCACTAGACCATTGTCAGAGCTCCAATAATCTAAACCAGGAACTTATCATGACATCATGATCTACACATCCCCCTTAGGAGATCCCATGCTTTAGGTGAACATAAGATGGTCTCAAGATCAATGCATCATGCCAAAACTATAATGCACAATCAAGAGTATGCCATGACATGAAACAAAAAAAACTCTAAACCAACATCACCTACCAAGCACCACCAACACCTCAACCAAAGACTCCAAGAGTCCTTCATGGCTCCAAGATGTTACACATCTTCAAATAGTGTCCATGCAAATGCGAAAGAATTCTTTTGCAACCATAGGATCAAAGAGCTCCTCTTGGTAACATATGCAACACTAAAGAAGATCATTCGCCACCATGTGATGAACCCAAAGTCATTGCTAAAGCTCCCATTGAACCATGACACCGAGCTCTCCAAGCATCATGACCAAACATTTGCTAAACTAAAAATCCTCTAGGTCCACAACATGTCCATCTGACAACAATGCCAAGCAACACCAAGATCTCCAAACCAAGCAGACTAAACCATCATTGTCACAAGCTTACACAAGGCAGTGTATCCAAGCTATCCATGACATCATGATACATGTGATATAGGTCCCTATAATTGACTATTTAGGTACTCAAAACCATCCATCCTCTCATCTCAAAGCACCACACCAATGCATAAGTGACCACATAAAATGCCAGTTAACAAGTCTGCACCAATGATGAATCAACCTCATGGATATATACAATCCACTTCCGAGTTGTCTCACAGCAAACATGTAGGTAAAGACAGCCCAGAACATTGCAAAACCCATAGATCCATTCAACAAAAACATGCAAATCCATCATCACACTAGAAATGGAAAATTTGAGATCTCAAAGAGAACAACAATGTAGACAACTTGACTCAAACACTAGATCAAGATCAGCTCTAATTTTCCAATCATGTTCACAACGAGCACCATAGTCAAGAAACCCACAAGCACCACCACAAGAATACTGAATGATAAATCACGTACCAACACTCCCATGTAGAGAAGATATCACACCTCCTCAAACCATGTCGAACTACAACTATATCATCTAGTCACACCCAAAAGCTAGGGTCTAGAAAATAGCTTAACAGTAGCTCCACATAACCGCAAGTTTTTCTTGACCGTTTAAAACTTGGAAAACTACAGAGCCATGCAAGTACAAACATCATTTCAGGAACTCCAGGCCCATTTCAATCCAACTCCAAAACCACCAACATGCACATGCATCTGAGAGGTGGGCTATTACAAAAGCTTTAAGATCAACCAATGACCAACTCCATAGCCTACATGCAATGAGGGTAATAGAGAACAACACCTTCAATACCAGGTCAAAACATCCAACATAATCAAATTACTCCATGACTAAACAATAACCCAAGCTTATCCATATCATCAAGGTGCCTCCCATACAGACACCCAATATGAAACCTTTGATGCAACACAGCCACGAAGCGAAAAATATTCCACCCCATGCATTAGGATCATTCAGTGCCAACTCATGAGCTTCAGGTCACACCATTTCAATATGACCAACTCAAGTCTCTCCATCTTCACTGTCTTTCATGTTGTGTGTTGTCTTAGAAACTTTAACAGAAAAGCAAGAAATTCCACTCATCAAAGGATCAAAAACATCAGTCGATTCCTCCATATTTCCTCAAGCCCAAGACTAAGAAATCTTCACATAAGGAATACCCAGAACAACAACACACCAAGAAGGAAAACACATCCCTGAAGAAGGATCCGATACCACTTGTTGGTATCAATGAGTCCTAGACTGCATTCTTCCTACAGTCACATTGCTCTGATACCACTTGTTGGGAAATTGTGGGTCATCTAAGATAGAAACATCTAAGAGCAGTGCCTTTGGTAATTTTATTTTCATTAGATTGCCTCAAAGACACAGACCACTATGCCATAAAGTGGAAACAGGCATAGTTTATTTCCCACATTGACCCTTAGAGAGAAACTCATGCAAATCAATTTCAACAACACCATTAACATATTCAAACACATAGAATCAATAGCCATGAAAGATGAAACCGAAGACATAAACACACAGATATACGTGGGGAAAACCCTTTCAGGTAAAAAAACCCACACTCCAAAAGCCCAGATTGCTATTGTATTATTCAACAAAAAAATACAGTTACAATACAATATTAGGCTCATGGCCTTTACAAAGTTTACATCTTGTTTCATTTTGGAGAAAAATTCGGCAGCACAAACCCGTCGTGACCATCTCTCTTAGCAGGAGACATCTCACAGCTACACAACTACACGAATCAACCACCAACCTCTCAGCCTCATTGTTGCATAGTTGCTCAACCTTCACCTTCTACAAGATCCATCTCTCCCACAGTATCACAACCTCTTGGCATACACCCAGGTTCTTAGCTAGTCCACACCAACATATCAGTCTCTTTGCTTGCATCCAACCTCTTGGCCTACATCCAGCATCTCGACCTCCTCGACTTGTTCAGTGCCTAGCCACTCGACCTCCACGTAGCCTCTTGGCCTTCGCACATCATCTCGATATCTGCCTAGTATCCTCGACTAGTACTTAGCCCTTCAACCTCACATCCAACCTCCATGCCTTCTAGTTACCGCTGCTCACAGTCACCGCCACTGTCTCTCTAGGCTTCGAGCTTCAAGAGAGTTTCCCTCAACCTTCACTGCATCTGACCTTTCAGCCTGTAGCTCGACTTGACCAGGGTCAACCTCCGCGCTATGAGAGATTACATGATAGACACACAACTGATGTCCCCCCTCAATTATTCTCTATCGGTAACAAACCATTCAACTACAGTGCCCCCTTTAGGGTTTCACCTTGAGCCATACGCCATCATCAATGCTAGTCGTCGGATAGGCAGTCAAACAAATCTCCATCGTCAAACTTAGGGTTCTCAAAGAGTCACTGAGTCAACCCTCAAGCACATGGGCCCACATGCCATCTATCCTCCATATCATTGCCACTTGTTAGCCTCATCACGATCCACCAACCTATCGGGTCCCAAGTGGTCCCCACCATCCACATAACATCCATGTCACTACCATACAACTGATGTCACCATCCATGCATATAGGTCCTACCATCCATCGACATCCAAGTCGGTCTATCACTAGAGAACCAAACTTCAGAACCTCTTGACAGAGGTTACGAAGTGCCTAGAACCTATGACTTGTCGATAAGGGAATCACCCTGTCACCCAAAACTTGAACTTCCAAACCTCAAGACAGAGGTTACAAAGTTCCTAGAAGCCACAACATCCCGATAGAAGGATCGTTTTATTGCTCGAAACTCAAACTTCCAAACCTCATGATAGAGGTTACAAAGTTCTAGAATTCCATGACACGCTGACAAAGGGATCGCTCCATCACTCAAAACCCAAACTTATCAACCTCTACAAAAGGTTAAGAAATTCCCAATTGTTGCGACAACAAAGGAGATCGGCTAGTCGGGAAGTTAAGAAAATTTTGAACTCTGCGACAAGGTTCCAAGGTTAGAATATTCAGTGATCCTCCGACCAACACACTGTTGCCCAATTGTAAAATTTAAGAACCCTGCGATATAACTCAGGCTGATGAAGGAGGAAAAGATAAGAAATCTAGGAAGTGACCAAGCCAGTCATTTGAGTCACATTTCTCAATAATATATTAATGCAATGAATGCAATTCCTTCAACATTACATCATCTAGCGAAGTACACTTATAACAAGTTTTATACAATAAAATCCAATCTTGAGCCTGATAGTTGTTTACAAATTGAAAAAGGAATGAAAAATCCTCTTACAACATTGACACCAACTACAAAAGTGGAAACAATATAAGAAGCAGAAGAGGAAATCACAAGACTATTGGATGATGAGTGGGGTTCATTGGATTTTACACCTACTTTCATAGGAGAATACAATTACACACAAATCAAAAAATAAGAAAAAAGCTACCATAGAATCAACACAAATTGAGTCATCAAAAGCATGTGAATCCACAACTTTTAGCAAAGAAGAGGAAAATAATAATTGTATTTATCCACATATGATGAGTGTGATCATGAGAAAGCACCAAATCCAAAAGAAATGGAAAAACTTTATGGAAGAGGTTATGACTTTTTGAAACAACTTGGCTATAATGGAAAAAGGATGTGGTGCTAGAGAATAAGGTATTTGTGTCCTTATAGAGCCTCACACACAAGAAACAACTAATGGTCTTGGATATATTGTCCTTCGAAAGAAACAAAAGCATCAAAGAAACCTTTGCTTAATATTGATGTCATCATGCAAAACACTCCTAGGACAAATACTGCTTCATTTTCAAACACATGTCTTAGTGATGATTAGGGTTCATTAGATTTTACACCCTCCTTTAAGTGAGTACAAAATTTCAATATCTAGAGAGTCTTGTGTATGTATGACACCTTGTAGCAAGCAATAAATATCTTTGTCACAAAAGAAAGGAACATCTTCTACCATTGATCAAGAGGGTACCTTATCGAGGCTTCTCCAATCCTGCTTGATATCTCTCCCTCCAAGAAGATGAAATAAATTCTACAACAAGAGCTCATTGTGTGCATATCATCGAGTTCATGGTCATCTACTAATAAATGTAATGCTTTGAGTAATAAAATTCAACATCTTAAGGATTGTGGTGGTCTTCCTTGTGTTGATGCAGCTATTTCCTCTAATTGATATTAATTTTCATCCTATCATGTTGCTCATCACTATGTGGCATCAGTAGCTTTATCTGTCTTTCTCATTAACATTTATGGAACTTGTATAATTTTAAGTGCAAACATATTTCTCTTGGGAGCAACATGATAGTTCTTGGTGGTTGTCTTTTTCTCTATGATTGGGGGACAAGGATAACTAGTTTTTGGAGGTGTGCATTCTTTCCAAAGATCCCCTCTTCTTCTCTTTCTACTTAAAATACCAACATAGCAAGTATGTTGAAATTTTAAGTGGGGTCATATTATCCCCCACTCATTGTTTTCATGTTCCCTTCTTAGTGATGATAACATACATCTCCTAGGAAGTATGATCATTACATTGGAATTATTTCATTTTGGCATTTATTATTTTAGAATTATTTATTTGCACCCCCTGAGGTGAGTTTTGTTTGACATTTCTTGCTTCACTTTTTTCATAAAAGTTGAACTTAGTGTAGCATTGGCATAGTATCTTGATCATATTGTGGCACCTTATCAAAGTTATTAGGGAGTATAAATTTTGGTATGGTTGACGTATGGGAGCCTATACACTTGGCATGACTTTCCCATCACCACTTATTTTGTGGGTTCACACCTTGTAGACCTAGTGTGTGTTTCTCATATTTGTTTATGACATAGAAGGATGGGTCACATCAATTTTGATAGCCTAGTGAAGATCAATTCTACTGATGCTGAGAGATCTTTTCCAAAGATTACAAAGCATGTCAATCTAATGTGCAAGGAATGTTAGTTTGGAAAGAAAACTAAGAAGAGGTTCAAAACTAAAGAACATTATACAATAGGTCCTTTGGAGTTGGTGCATACAGACCTATGCGGACCTAATAAAATAAGAATATCATATGGTGACAGATATTTCATGCTATTTATTGATGATTATTCTAGAATGACTTGGGTAACATTTCTTAAAGAAAAATAAAAATCCCTAGATAAGTTCAAAGCATTCAAATTTATGGTTGAGAATGAAATGGATGTAAAAATCAAGTGCTTAAGGTTTGACAGAGGTGGTGAGTTCAGCTCCAATGAGTTTAATAGTCTTTATGAAGATCATGGAATAAAGAGGAATTTGTAAGTGCCTAGGACTCTTCAACAAAATGGAGTTGTGGAGTGGAAGAATAGAACAATTCAAAAAGTTTCTAGGACAATGATGAAGGAAGAAAATTTATCGAATGTCTATTGGAGAGAAGAAATTCATACTACTATCTACATTCTTAAAAGTTCAAGCAAGAGTTAACAATTCAAAGACTCCCTATGAGTTATGGTATGGTAGACCTCCTACTATAAAATATTTCAGATTTTTTGGAAGTAAATGCTATATCAGAAGACATGAAGAAAACTTAGGAAAGTGTGATAGAAGATTTGATGAAGGAATCTTCCTTGGATACTATACATGAAGCAAAGCTTACTAGTGCTATAATAAAAGATTGAAGAAGATTTTTGAAAGTGCAAGTATTAAGGCACGGATGAAGAACCACTATAGAGTTCAGTACTAATAGAAGGATATGAATCTGATGAATCCCCTTGTAGTGAAGAAGAAAAGGATGAAGATAAGGAAAAAGAGATAATAGTTGAAGAGGAAGAAGCTTTAGAAAGATCCCTAAGACTCCTAAGTATGTGTAGAAGAACCATTTTGAAGATCAAATCATTGGAGATAAGAGAAAAGGTGTGTTGAGAAGGATAAAAGCTGCTATGACAGAAGAACAAGTAAAATTTTGTTTACTTTGTGAAGTGGAACCGAAATCAGTGGCCAAGGCATGTAAAGATGAGAATTGGATCAAGGCTATGAAAGAAGAATTGGAATAGATTGAGAAGAATCAAACTTGGAAATTGGTCCCAAGACCAACAAATAATAATGTAATAGGAACTAAATGGGTTTTCTGGAAAAAAATGAATGAGGATGGAAAAATGATCAGAAATAAGGCTAGACTTGTGTGTAAGGGCTACTCACAAGTAGAAGGAATAGATTTTTAGGAGACATTTTCTCTGATGGCAAGGATGGAAGCCATTAGAATGTTTTTGGATTTTGTTGCACATAAAGAATTCAAAGTATATCAAATGAATGTAAAGTCTACATTCTTGAATGGTGATTTGGAAGAAGAGGTGTACATTGAACAACCAAAAGATATTTAGTTATCAAATGATGTTGATATGTTCTATAGGTTAAAGAAAGCATTGTATGGACTTAATCAAGCTCTTAGAGCTCGACATGTAAGGTTAGATAAGTACCTTTTAAAACAAGGATTCATGAAAGGTACTACAGATAACAATATTTACTTCAAGGTTGAAGGAGAACAAATCTTAATTGTGGTAGTGTATGCGGATGACATTATCTTTGGGGGAAATGAAGGTATGTGCATGAATTTTTCAAAGGAAATGTAGAAAAAGTTTGAGATTTTAATGTGTGGGGAGATGAATTTCTTCCTCGGGCTACAAATTAGTCAATCAAAGAAAGGAATTTTCATTTCACAGTCAAAATATGTCAAGGAAATGTTGAAGAAGTTTTGTTTGGAGGATTCTAAACTAGTATGTACCCCCATGGTTAGTAGTTGTAAATTGAGCAAGAATGATGAATCTCCTAAGGCTGATTAGAGAAAATACAGATAAATGATTGGTGGATTGCTATACCTAACTACTACTAGATCTGATATCATGCATGCAATTTTTCTTGTAGATAGATTTCAAGAAGATCCCATAGAATCTCATGTTGCAGTAGTGAAGAGGATATTTAGATACTTGAAGGGCACTCCAGACTTTGGTTTGTGGTATCCAAAGGATACTAAATTCTCCTCAAGAGTTCATATATAGATGTATATTAGGCAGTATGTACAGATGATAGAAGAAGTACAATTGGTGGTGCTTTCTTTCTTGGAAGCAGCTTGGTTTCTCGATTGAGTAAGAACTAGGATTCGATGTCATTATCTACTATAGAGGCAGAGTATATTGCAGCAACATCATGCTACACACAAGTGTTATGGATGAAGCAAACATTGAAGGATATTAGAGTATCATATGATGAACATATTTCTATCTTATGTGATAATACAAGTGCAATTAATATCTCAAAGAACCCGGTAATGCATTCAAGAACAAATCATATCTCTATTTGGTACCACTTTCTAAGAAAGAAAGTTACAGAGAATGAGGTGAATCTAGAATATGTTCCTAAAAATGATCAAGTTGTAAATATCTTTACAAAGGCTCTTCCAAAAGATAAATTTGAGTATCTCTAGCAAAAGTTAGGGGCTATTTCCCCTCCTTTCAACTAGATGCATTAGTTGGTGCATCTATCTAGGTGAGAATTCAAGATACATTCTTGGTCCTAGACTAATGTTGAAGGCTACCTCTCAGGGGGAGTATGTAGTAGTGTTGTTGGTTGGTGCAGCCATATGGAGCATATTTTGTACCCCTAAGGGGGAGAGTGCAAACAAGTGAGTGCAATAAAGAGAGTGTAGTTGCTTATTGGTGTGGCGAGTGGTGTCAAAGTGGTATAAGCATATGTCAAAAGGGAAAACCAAAAATAAAAATTATATGCATATGATGTGTGAAAGGTGTAGGTGTTTCCCTTTGGGTGTTGTCAAAGGGGGGAGCAAAGAACTCAATGCAGGAAAGAGAGTTAGATGAGTCTATGGCCCTTTTCCATTGATGTAAAAGGGGGAAAAGAGTTAGAGTGGTTGAAAAACCATAGTTCAGCTAAGAGTATTGTAGGAGAGAGCTAGAATCATTTGGGAAAGATTTTGTTTAGTTGGTTGAAAAATCATTGTGCAAAAGAGAATATGGTCTAAAGACCACAAGGGGAGAGAGTGTTCAAGAGAAAAAGAATGAGAGTATGAAGAGCTGCCCTAGCTAGGGGGAATGTTGCTTGTTACAAAGTTGTTGTTGGTTTCTTTTGTTGTTGATGGTTTTTTTAGTAAGTTGGTGTTTCCATAAATGAAAAGGGGGAGATTGTTGCAAGTATGTTGCTGGTGTTGTCATTGATGTCAACAGTTGCGAGTGTTGGTCATTAATGTCAATAGTATGGACATGGTTGGTGTTGTCAAGTGCTTGTATAGTATGTATGTGTTGTGATTTGATAAGAATGTGTTGTGGTGTTGTCATTAGTGTTGGAATTGATGTCTTGATGGATAAGAGTTGTAGTCATAGTAAGTTCACTTGGTTTCCAAGGGTTTTTGAGAAAATTTGAATAAAAGAGTGTGTAGTGTGACAAAGATGTGTTTAGTGTTGTGCTCTACATTTCTTCATGGTTGAAGATATGCTTGTGTAGTTTAGATATGATGATCAAAGGTGTTTAGAGATTCTATATCTAGAGTTTTAGGTTCTCGATCATTCTATGGTAAAAGTTGTGTTTGACAGTTTATCTGTCTATGTAGAAGGTTGTCTGGGAGAAATGACATTGCTCCATATTTATCTGCAGTAAAGTTTCTTGTCTTGTAGATTTAGGAATGAGCTTATATTGTCTATAACTTCCTTCCCTTGAGTTTTTAGGTGTTGAGGTGTTCTGCAAGGTTGGTTAGTAAGTTGTGTTTTGTGGCAATATGTCCGGTTGCACATAATGACGATGTTCTTTGTTTTAGGTGGTTGTGGAAGAGTTGCAACATATTTTGATGATGTTGGAATATTCTAAGATGTTGTGAAGTGTTCTTTTGTGGTTCACGTGACTTGGCAAAGTGTGTATATAGTCGCTTGTAGTGTTAGTTCAGGTTTGGTCGACCAAGTGTGCTAGCGCTATTTGTGGAGGTATCTCATGAATTGTAGATGTATTGAGTAGCATGGTGATATGTATTTGGGTCCTAGTTAACCCTTGGTGTGATTTTCCTTAAATTTTTTTAATCATAGAGGTGTTTGGTGTCAACCTATTTGGTGTTCTATGTTTCAGGTGCATATGTTTCATTAAGGCTGACCTAATTGAGATTGTTTAGATCGAGGATGGTATATAAGAAAGGTAAATTGTTGGAGATGTGTGTGGATCTATAGAAGGTGTACGAAAGATGCAAATTTTATTAAGTGTGGTGAATTGAATGAAAGCTTAATGTCTATGACTCCAATGCAGTGAGAAAGGTCTACTTTTTTAGTATGCTTGAAATTGCTAGAGGTAGTGAGCCAAAGGTTGCGGATGGCATAAAGTTTTAGTGGTGGATTTCTCCTATTACCTTGAGATAGTTAATCTCTTTGTAACAGTCTTCTTCTATCTTCTTTCTTCTTGGTAGTGAGCCACCCAACAGTGAGCCTTTCTTCTATTTTTGGGCAGTGTGCCTAATTATATTCGGTGTTGTAATTCATATATATGCGACCTAATCCTCACCATGGTTTTTCCCTTCTTGGGTTTTCCACATAAATCTAGTGTTCTTATGTGTTTGGATGTGTTTGCATTATTGTTTCATATGATTACATTCTACTAATGCATGATAAGTGTTTAAGTGCTAACAATAAATTGCCCAAATTTTGAATCATTACATTTTGAAGACATCTTTCTATAAAATCTTGTAGCTTCATCTCAATTTTCTATGTCCTATCATGTTGATTCATCATGTGAAACACATAACAATGAATCAATGAATAAAAAATGAGCAATATAATGAATAATTCTAATGAAGCTAGTAATGATTTACACTCTCATGATGTCTATATCCCAAATCAATGTTCAAAATCTCCAGAAAATTATTTCTTATTTGGTGAAGGTGTCTACCTTAATCCT
>VDFB02385372.1:0-46426 GCA_007258455.2 Sequoia sempervirens | reverse complement strand
TACATTGTTGTCCTTTGCGGCATGCCCGAAACCTACATTCAAGGTACACGAAATCCTTTCACTATCACATAATTTATTCTTTCCGTTTATTCATTAATTGTAATGTATATGTCAACCGTAATTGCACGCTTTAAACTTATCACCCTGACATGTGAGGACACATGTCGAATGCTAAGTAGGGGGTGTGGGTATTCTAATTTGATATTTTTCCTATGCCAAATTTATGTTTGCCAAAATAGTTATGTTCTTGTACTTTCTAAAGTACGATTGCGAAGTCATATCCTAAGAACAAGCTAACTACTTAGTTTAAGTAGTTATTACAATTATTTTATGCAAAGGTTTAGTTGTTATTCTTGGTAAGGAAAAGGAGGAGCAGTAGGGAAGAAGAGTCTTTTGCAAGTTTTTAGCATCAGTCTGAGTTTTTTGTTTTAAGGGTTTTTGATCATGGGTGGCCAACTGGTGAAGCACGAGCCTGTCGCTCATGAACTGTTGATACAAGACCCTCAGTTAATGCAAGAATTTTCCAATTGTGGTTGGTTAAATTATTTCTTGAGAATTGATTCTTTGATGAAGAGGTCAGGCACCAACACTTTTTAGAAAAATGAGGCTACGCAGAGGGCCTCGGGCAGCTGGCCATGACAGAGGAAAGCACCAGAAGCTAATGTCATTAAGGGCTTTGGTGAAAATTTTCCTATTGGAAGGGATGCTATCTCTGCTAGGGATGAGTTTATCCTACCAGCTGATGGGCCTTTGGAAATATCAAAGTAAGGGTGCAAAAGAATGTCCCTACCTTATCCATACTCTGAATAGGCCATCTTTATTATTAGGTATTTAACTTGTGAAGGGCACTTCTCTTACTTACATTCATATCATTTCAAATTGTTAAGTCACATGAGACAGGGACTGGTAATGAATGTTCCAA
Organism: Sequoia sempervirens; assembly: GCA_007258455.2. NCBI lineage: Eukaryota > Viridiplantae > Streptophyta > Pinopsida > Cupressales > Cupressaceae > Sequoia > Sequoia sempervirens. The sequence goes on along the minus strand of VDFB02385372.1, from coordinate 45,504 downwards.
ATTTCTTGTTAAACCTTTTACAAAATAGTGCACAAGAAATCCAAAAGGGTAAAGGAAACTCTGTCACACATCATGCCCTAATAAAACTTTTGATTGAGCGATCTTTATGGGATGTTTCACCTCTTTCCTGGAATGAGTTTGTTGCCCGAAAAGGTCTTCAATCACCCGAACCCCCTAGGGCACTACCTGTACAGTCTAGAAGAAAGAAATTGAGAATAGAGTCCATAAGTATAGAAACAGAACAAGAATTTGCTGCTCCTACAATGCCCAGTCCTACAACTTCTATACCAATGTCCTCTATCGGTGTGAAAACAAGGTCTACCACTAGGAGTGAAAAAGGAAAGACAATTGTAGAAGAGTCATCTGGGGTAGGGCAGACTCTTGAGTCAGACCCACAAACTCAAAAACAAAACTTTTTTGCCTCATCCTCTCCTGCGGGGTCTTCGCCTATCTCTATTTCTCCTGCAGCAACACCCGTTAATACTCCAATATCTTCTTCCCTTGCCTAGTCTAGATCTTCAAGACCAGTTAGGAAGAGGGATGCTAAGGAAGCATCCTTTGCTACTGCCCCTTATGCAAAACTACCAAGAAGGAGTTCATTGAGAAAACAGTCTAAGCCTACAACAACCTCCTTTCAAATAGAAACTATCATAATATTGGAGGACTCTGCTGAATCAGGTCATGATAACTCCCTAGGTATGTCTGCAAATGTTCCAAAAAGCTCATCTATTGTTCCCAAGGCAACACAACCCAGTAATGTTGATAAGGGGAAAATGTTGAGTCTGGATGACTTAGCTTGTGTGGCTGAGAAATTTTTTGAGAAAGAACAATCTTCTCCCATGCAGCAACAGGGCTTCATCCTGCAGCAAGAGGATTTTGTCCTATAGCAAGAAGAAGGTGTGCTTGAAATGCATGAAATACCCTATGATAATCCATTGTCCACTAAAGTTTGCAAAGATTTAGTTGTGTACAAAAGGACTCTACTGATTGCATACTTGGAATTTTTGAAAGTTAATTGGAAGCTTGTGTCATTCCAGACTTTATGTTTTCACCATCTTGCCAAAACTGAAGTCTAGCAAAGTTTATGGGATGAGGAAAAGAAAAATCTACAAAGGGAAATCGAAAGGAAAAAGCAAGAAATTCAAGATATGCAGAAGAAAATGGATAAATGATGGAAATAACTAGAAAAATAATGGAGTGTAGGCCGCCACCCAAAGTATATGCAATGTGCCTCAAGGAACAGTTTCTTTGGTTCAAACTAATGAGGATCTCTAGAAATTTGGATCCCGATATTGAAACAGCCAAGGAATTCTATGATGCCTATGAAGTGGCCCCTAATTGGTTGAAAAACTCCATGTGTGAACTTTATTTACATGGTTATTTAATTCTTGCAGAAACTGAATGGAATCCACTCCTCTATATAGGTGATATCCATCTAAGAGCACTTATGTCTTGGGCCACAAATGAGGTCAATTATGGGAGACAATTGGAAACATATGAAGAAGCAAAAAGAGATGAACCTATTCTTCTAAGAGCTGAGAGTTTAGACCCACACACAGTTTTAAGAACCTGGCTTAAAGTTACTTATGGATCAAATTACCCTCAAGAAAGAGAGAAAATTTTTGACATCAGACAACAGGTATACAATGAGTTCAAAGAGCAGAAATATATATTTTGGAAACTCGCCTCTTCTAGGATTGAGGCAAGGTGGGAGAAATTGATGGTTGGTCTAAGAAAGACAGAGCCTCACAGCCCTTTGAACTTCATAGCAGCACTCAGGAGAACAAAAAGGTACATGCAACTGGGTTTGCAAAGTAGATTTGAATTATGGATGCCACTGACCTTCCAACACCCAATTTTAATATGGTCGCTCTATCCCTACCAAGCCAAGGAAATCAATGAAGAAATAGAAAACTACAGATTTGAAAGATGGGAGTTTACCCGAGGTTTTTACTATAAGTTTGGAACTTCACTACAGGGTCATGCTTCTCCAACAAATTTTAGGGAAATAACAAGGAAAGTCAATGCTGGAGTACTAGCATTATGATAAGTAGGGGATAGAATGATGAGCCTTAAATATGCTCATAGTTTGAACTTTAGATACTCTTACTTTTGTTATTAATAGTTGTTTAAACCTGTTGATTAAAGACTTTTTGGGTGGTATCCTGTAGCAATGAATTCCATCTTCCTGTAGCTTGACAACCTCATTAATTACCTTTTTGACCTCCCGCATGGCTGATGTATGCTTATGATTTTGGATAATGGAATATGATTAACATGTGATTAATGAATGCATGTCGTGTCACTTGTGTGTATGCTTTCCTTCGCCTCTGTCACTTATTGCAGGTTGTTGGAGGGAGCAGAAGCTGATCAAGCGCAAAGAATCTCGGCTCCGTTGAAGAAGTTGCTCCAGTAATAACTCTTTGGTTGAATCTTTGGGAAGGAGCTTTAATAGTCCTTTGATCTAGGGAGTGTGTAATGCTATATTCTCTCTAGGTCGCATCGAGCAGATAGACTTTCATTTATGAATATTTGTTTCACGGATTCAGAATGTATTTATGATCATGACTCCCTCTGTTAGTTAGTTAGTTAGTTGTCTTTTTCATTTAAATAACCATTCCTCCTATGTGAGTGAACAAGGATGAAACAATGTGTTAAAAATTAAGCAATAGAGTTCTGTGTTAAGTTTTATTTTCAAACTGAGTAATCGATGTATCCTAGTTCTGAATATGAATAAAATTCGATGAAGCTTTGAGTTAACTTCTTGTGTAATCTAGTTGATGCTTGCTAAGGGGGCCCACTTAGTAAGTATTTTGTAGCAAGTTGTTGTAGTTAACTATTCATTTCATGTTGATTACTATTTAGAATTTGTTTCTCTAGATTTCAATGCAAACTCAGCCTTGTATTGTTCCTACAGCATTGGGAATCCATCCCTGTGTCTATTCCTACAGCATAAGGCCAGTTCACAGTTTGTCTTTTAATAATAGTTGCTATGATTTTTGTTTTAGCCGAGTTGTGTCTAAGTTAAAAAGCTTTGTGTTGCATTTCTTTTAAATATTTGTTTTCTATAGATGGTGACTAGAAACTAGTTCTTAGTGCACATACCATTTTACTCCATTTCAAGTATACGTTCCCTGCTTTGATAAAGTAAATGAATGACCATGAGAAGATGTGAGTCGCCTATTGGAATGTCCAATTCCCAGGTTTAGTTCTGCTATGACTTTTATATCCTTTTGTGGGCGTGAACACACCCAATAAGGCACTAGTCTCTACCATTCCACTATTTAGTTTCATTTTTTTTCTTCATATGAACACATTAGATTTTAGCCTTGATATTGCTTATACAATTTATACCAAAGTAAAACTCATTTATCCACTCCTATTTGCCATTGTGGGTAAATCACTTTAAAGGAATAAACATTGTTCAAGTTTGCTTCATTGTTATAGGTACACCTGCCTAGGTTTGGTAGCACTTGAAGAGTAGAAGGTCTAAATCATTTGGCCTTGTTTGTTACCCTGAAACGTATCAAGAGATTGGAAACCTCTTGAGGTATTTTTCCTGCGTTTTTGAGAGCTAACATTATCTAAGAAGGGAGTAAGAATGGAAAAGGGAAAAATAGTGATTGAAGGAAGAGATTCAAAGAAAGGATGAAGAGATTAAGGATAAAAATACGGAGATTGCTACCCTAAAGTAGAGGGTAGATGATATGGCAACATTGACGCTAAAGATTTTGGAATGTAGAGATCCTCCAAGGGTCTATGGTCTGCTCCTAAAAGAAAAATATATCTGTTTTAAGATGTCAAGACTTGCCTTAGGTTTGAATCCATCTATTGATACTCCTATGGAATTCTTCGATGCTTATAGGATTGCCTCCTCTAAAATGAAGAATTTACTATGTGAATTTTATTTACATAATTATGCTATCACAAAAGACCAAAATTAGAACTTTTTGTTGTATGTTGGCGATGTTCAATTGAGAGCATTCATGTCTTGGGTGCAAAATGAGATTAGTTGGGGAAAACAACATGGTGCTTATAAGCAATTGGAGTTTGATATCCCTTTTCCCATTAGGGCTAAGTCAGGCAACCCAAGGGAAATTTACAGAGAATGGTATAGAATGTTGCTTAGACCAAGTTATGGCAATAGGATTATGCCTTGGATTGAGGTAGTCTATAGTGAGTATGAAGTGAAGACAACAACAAGGGAGGAAACCATGAGGAGATACCTATCACAGAGATGGAATATTTTTGACTGATGAGCTGAAATAGGTTGAACCCCACTCCATCTACAATTACAATGAAGCACTAAGGAGAATTAAAAGATATATCTAGATTGGTAAAACAAAGGAAATATTTTTTCTTCCCCTAACTTTCCAACCACCCATGCTCATGTACCCAATGCCAAACTTCTGAGGTTACCAATATGACCCTACTACAAAGAGCTAGAGATGGGTCAAACTTGAAAAATTGGGATCTTGATTCATGTACCATTGCCACTAATGTTGGGTAGCTCTTAGTTACAAATTTCAAAGCCTTGACCAAAGAGAAGAACAACTCTCTCCCTGCTAGAGGACCAAAAGACGTTAGGTTGGGGGGAGTGATGAGCCTAATTTTTGGTCTAGTTTTGGGGAGAATCTATAGTTTATTTTCTCATAGATGCCATGGACTTTAATGCTTAAGTGTTGACATTGGCATAATGTTTCCCTCAAACCATTGACATTTGATCCTAGTGAACTTTAATGATACTTGGCATAAAATGTGAACTATCTATATTGATTTTTCATGTGGTTATTAAATTTTTATTAATGTGGTTATAGTTGTGTAGTTATTATACGTACTAACCTTGCCATGCAGATTTAATGTGCCATGTTGAGGAAGACACTGTCAACTGGGTACACACCATGATGACCGACAAGGGAAGCGCTCCAAGTCAAGAAGACCGGTGATAGAAGATTCTACATGTAGCCAAAGTGTAACCACCTTGTTTTAATTGACTTTTAATGTTTGGGAATGCATGAGTGTTACTCCTATGCTAAGTTTGTGTTTGACTTGCATGTCTGATCAGATTCCATGCATGCATAACCACCATCGCTCCACTTTCTTTGTTTTCCCTAATTGGAATCCTCCCAATTGTGGATTCCACTACCTTGTTAGTTGTTAGCATAAATAATAATCAGATGCTCCTTCCTAGAGTTAGCAAGCTAGTGAGTTGATTATTCAGTTAAGAATAGAGGAAGAGATTGCACAATTTGATATTTTATTCCAATTTCAATTTGTAGTGAATGAAATAAAATTCTGAGTTTGAGCATCTGAGTTCTTGTTAGTTTAGAGGATACTTATCCAAGGGGGACCACTTGGTGAGTAATCCATTTCATGAGTTTAGCATTAGTTTAGTACTACTTGATGTTCAATATTTAGTTAAAAATCTAGCATCAACTTTTCCTATAGCCACTAGAAATCCATTATGTGTCTGTTCCTATAGCCAAAGTAGATAGAGTAGTTCCCCATTTGTTGCCCAGATCTTTTATTTGTGTCTTGCATTTCAGTTCAGCATAGTTATTGGTTGATCTTCAGTATTTGCTTTATTTCTTTTTCATCAATTTACTTTCAACATTATGTTTCTTAGCTATAGAATGCAATGACTACTTGAACCCCTAGTGCACATATAGTGCTGGTCCATTTCAAGTTCACATCCCTAGATTGACAATTTAAATGCACCTTTGTGATGATTGAAGTAGCCATTTAGGTTAGATTCCCAATCTTATGAAGTAGAAGAAGAATCATCTTCTACTTCAGTCAGAAAACTTCTACCTGCTCTTCCTACAGCTACTGTTCCTTTAGACATTTTTCCTACAGTCACTCTTGCTTCTTCACACACTCTTCCTAAAATGAAAGGTATACTCTATACATTTCTTCCATGTGAACTAAAGGTACCATGTATTAATGAAGCATCCATGATAGAATTAACTACACAAGTCACTGGAAAATCAATTGAGGGCCCATCAACATGCATTTGCATGGGATTATCATGATATGAAAGGTCTCGATCTGAAACTCTATATGCACAGTATTATATCAAAGATGATTGAACTCCAGTGAGACAACCACAAAGGAGAATCAACCCTGCACTGAGAGAGATTGTGAAAGGAGAATTGCAGAAATTACTAGATGTGTGGTAAACCCACAATAGTGGGTTACAATTTTTTGAATGAAGAAAAATTAGAAATTCCCATCAAAAAATTTAAAATGGTTTATCCCTTCTAATGAAGGGGGTTTGAATGAACCACCCCCCTTCTAATGAAGCCCCCCCTTCGAATGAACCCCCCCCCTTCAAATGAACACCCTTCATTAGAAGGGGGTTCTAATGAATCCCCTTTTTTCACCTTCCCCTCCACCATTTCAAAATTTATGCATTTTTTTTACTATCGAAGCTTGGGAAGGAGGAGAAAATGGAGTCAACTTGATAAACCAAGCTGGATGATTGTAGTGATCAAAACGTTCTTTCCAACAACTATAAATTTAATATATTTTTTTTTATTTTATATTTAATTTTTTTAGTTTTATTGTACATAGGTTTTTCACCGAACATCAAGTTCGGTGAAAAATCATTGTGGAAAAATAGTAAATTTGAGGAAAAAAATGAAATATATATACAAACTAGGTATTGATGTCCTCGTTCCAACAAAAAAAGAAAAATTGAATTTCAATACATACCAAAAAGGTTATGTGAGCCAAAGTGCACCTATGTCTAAATTATAAATGTTTTGACTTCAAAACTTAATTAAAAGAAAAATATTCAACAAAATGCTTGAAACAAAATGAAAGCACTAGATACTTGTGTTACCAAGCAAAATTTAAAAGAATCAAAATTTTATCCTTTATAGAAAAAAAGTTATGTGAGCTGAAGTACACACCACTTTTTAAAAATGTTGTTTACTATTAAAAACTAGTTGTCAAAGCAAACGCAAAAAAATTATAATTTAATTTCAGTTTTAAAAAAAAAAACATTTAAAATCTACAGAAAAGATCTCACAAATCACTAGTTTACATCATTTTCAAATTCCTAATAGTATACCTACTATAAGTGTCAGAAAGTGAAGTTTTCTCTAAAAATGTTGATTTCAATATCAAGTTTGGCCAAAAAGTGTAACCCATTATTGTGGGATGACCCTATAGATATATTAATTATTGCTATCTAAAATATATCATGAGATATCATTTTTTGTTAGGGTATTTTTAAAATAAATGTATATAAGATCTATTTTATCTATTATTTAAATAAATTATTAATTTCACATCTTCATATGTTTTTGATCTATAATTAGAGGTTTACAAAATAACTTGCAAATTAATGCTAAATTATAGCTTTTCCCCAATCACAACAAAATTGTGTGATTATGTTGTTTAATTGTTGAAATTAAAAAATAAAGACATGAGATTTCCACAATCCATCTGAATGTGATTATGTTGTTTTTGGATTTTGATTGTGTTCAAGTTTTTTCATCCAAAAAAACTTGCACACAATCAAAATCCAGAAACAACATAATCACATTACAAAATAAGCTCACATTTATATAAATGAATGAAATTACAAATTACTAAAATGTTGTAATTGGAACTCAAATAGAGAATTGAAAAATGAAAAGAAATAGAGAGAATAAGATAGAAGAGGAAATAATGTCGATTTATAATGGAGTTTGTCCAATCAGGACTATGTCTTCGGACCCGCTTCTCAAGTAGGACTGCTTTATTAATGTTGCCAAGCAATAGAAATGCCTTGTTACAATATCCAACCTCCAAAACCTAAATAAAAATTCTCACAATTTCATCTCAACACTTGAAGACACTTAAAAGGCCTTCATTCTTACAATATTCTCCTCCAAAGAATTTTTTCTCCAAAATGAACTTGCTTCCTACAAGCCAAAGCCCACCCCTTTATATATCAATATATTTGCTAATATGGGCTAAAACCATATTAGTTTGCAAATATACCCATATCTCTTATTTACATATGTAAATCTTTCAAAATACCCCCTATTTATATTTAAAAATCACCAATATCCCTTACATTCGAACTAATAACCCCTTAATATCCTTTTAAAAATCTTTTAAATGTCTCTCAAACTCCCTTAAGCCCATAAATATCTCATTTTAATCTTAAAAAATAACCATCCATTTTTTAATTCCATGGCTCTTATATTTTTAGGCCTTACAAGACTGGCTTTTAATCTCTTTTAAAATTGAAAGATTTTCTTTTTAAATTTAGAGGGTGAATATCTAAAATAAGGGAGATAATTGGTTTGAAATACTCTTTAAAAACAACTAAGTCCCGAAATATTTTCGACACCACTCATAGTGTAGTGGTAGAGATAGAGTTTAGGGGTGGGGAGGTCTTTGGGTTGACCCCCACCTATTCAATTTTTAGAATGCAATTTGCAAATTTAAAACAACAAAAGAAAGTGGAGACCACTTATAGTAAAGCATCTGGCGTTTGGGCTAGTGGTTGAGCGCCTTTCCTAGAAGGGAGGGGTGTGTGTGGGGTTCAAATCACCCCACCTAATTTTGGAGAAATAGACAACCCGCTAGATACTGAATGTGTAGGGGTGCCATGTGGCACTTTATGTTAGGAAATAACTTGCACAATAGAAGAATATGATATGAAATATGCTGCAAATACTTGATAATAACTAAGAATAACAAGCCACTTCGAGGGGGAAAACCTCCAAATATCTCTAATGAGAACACACTTCACAACTTGATGATGAAATAAGACTCACAACCTCCTATATATACCTATTTATGCCAAGGATATCACCTAGGCTGACTTAGACACACCAATATAAGACTTAGGCCAACCTAAACAACTAAATAACAATATACTAATGATAATATGACTTAATAGAGAGTTAAGATAGCCACAAGCCGACTATTCATAACCCGATGTACAATAATATTAAGGGCGTAGCATGCCCCCCTTCTTCAAAGAAGCATTGTCCTCAATGCCAATCAAGTTTGGAAACTTTTGAATGAACTCCTCATCTTCCCATGTGGCATCTTCAACTGGTAAATTCTTCCATTGGATGAGATACTTTCGATGATAGTTCTATTCACCGGCTAACATTTTCCATTCCATTCCATTTCCAAAAATGATTCTCCTTCCTTCTTCATCCAACTCGGGAAGTGTTGTTTGAGTGGGAATATTATGCCCAATTACCTTCTTCAAACAAGAAACATGAAAAACTAGATGTATCCTTGTTGTTGGTGGCAACTCAAGCTTGTAAGCAACACTACCGATCTTCTGCATGATTTGGTATGGACCATAATACTTTGGAGACAACTTATTATTCTTTCTTTGCTGCTTTAGTGAGATTTGCTTATAAGGCTACAATCACAAGAAGACCCAATCCCCAACTTCAAAACTTCTTTCACTACGATGTTAGTGTTATGCACTTTGTTTCATTCAATTTTTATGCCATGGCTTTAATTCTCCTTGAGTCACAGCGAAAGTACTTGTTGTTGATGGAAACAGATGATCTTCCTCTTTGCTGAGAACTCTTAGGGACACCTTAATTGACTGATTCTTTGATGGAAGGAGGATGATATCCATAAGTGCACCAAAAATGGAGACATTTTTAGGTAGGCTATACCACCATTACGCAGGTGGTGGCCAGTCTGCCCTTTGGGACTATTTATGCGAGTGGAAATAATGTAGATATCCTTCCAGAGCCTTGTTAACGGCCTCTGTTTGTATGGGTTGAGGGGTGGTATGAAGAAACTAAGAGCGATTAGTGCCCAAGCATGAGAGAATAAATCTTTTCAAAAGTGACTAGTAAAGATAAGATCATGATCACTAACAATAACCTTAGGTGTACCATGTATCTTTTTTATATTCTCCAAAAAATATTTTTCCACTGCACTTGCTATAAAGGATGTGATAATGCAATGAAATGTGCATATTTAGTGAGCGATCAACTTCACCACCATGATGACATTATGACCTTTAGGTTGGGAAGCCTGTGATGAGAGTCCATGGATATCTCTTTTAGCGTGGCTGGGAATAGATGAGATTTACCGGGGGCACGGTGTCTTGGTGATATGCATTGCGTGCCAGGCGTTGCGTGCAGGTTGCGGACGTCGCGCTTTTGGCCCGTACCGAAAGTCTTTGGCCGGAACGGGTCAGTATGTCTTCAAAAATCCTGAATGACCACCCACTGGAGACTCATGCAACTCTGTGAGAATCTTGATTTTAAGGTTGGAATTCTTGCAAAGATACAAATTCTCTTTATACCAAAGAGTATCTCCCTTCCAACAAAACTTATCTGAACTACTAGGATCACTTTTTAATTGCTCAATGAGATTACTTGTCACAACATTGTTTTGCCACTCTGCTTTGGCTTCCTCCACCCAATTTGCTTGTAATATTGAAAGGGCACACAATAAGGCTTCATCTTTCTCATCCTTCCTTGATAGTGCATCTGCGACAATATTTTCTTTCCCTTTCTTATATACAATCTCAAAGTCATATCCTAACATCTTGGTGACCCATTTTTGTTGCTCTTCAGAAGATAGTCGTTGTTCCAAAGAAATGTTTTAGGCTATCATGATCTGTCTTAACCTTGAAATGTCTACCCAATAAGATAAGGCCGCCATTGTTTCACTGCATGGAGTATTGCTAATTTCCTTCTCATAAATAGGTTTTTAGTAGATTCTTACTTTTAATTGACGACTCTCAAAAGCAATTGGTCGACCTTCTTTGCATGAGGCACTACTCCCTATCCCATTTCTAGAAGCATCACATTTACAATGAATTCCTTGGTGAAGTCAGGGTGGCAAGTCACTGAGTTATTACACATAGCCTCCTTCAATCTCTCTCAAATGCTGTATTGGCAGACTCGTTCCAATGAAAAGAGTCCTTCAATAGAGTGATGAGAGATGTTGCTATATGACCATAATTCTTCACAAATATTCTATAGTACCTTGTCAACCCCAAGAAACCCCTTAGTTTCTTAATGGTTTTTGGAATAAGCCATTCCATGATAGCCTTAATTTTGTTAGGATCCACCTTTACTCCTTCATGTGAAACTATGTGTCCCAAATACTCCACCTCTGTAAGACAAAAAGCACACTTGGATGGCTTAGCATAGAGTTTATGATCTTCAAGTATTTATAATGCTTGATCCACATGTTGCAAATGTTCTTCCCAAGTCTTGCTATAAATCAATATATCATCAAAGAATACTAACACAAACTTTCTAAAGAACTACTTAAAATGGAATTCATCAAACTTTGGAATGTAGATGGTGCATTGGTAAGACCAAATGGCATCGCAAAATTCATAATGACCCATCATGAGGTCTGGAAATCTTTGTCTTTACAAATATCTTCCTCCTTGTCTGAAGATTTTGGTGATAACCAGATCTAAGATCTAACTTGGTAAAAAACATAGCTCCATTTAATTCATCTAGCAAATCATCAATGACTGGAATTGGAAACTTATCTTTAATAGTGTACATGTTGAGCACTCTATAATTTGGACACATGTGCCAAGTATCATCCTTCTTACGTACCATCACCACTGGCGAGGAGAAAGCACTTTGGCTATGCCTGATGATTCCTGCCTCTAGCATCTCTTCAACAATTTTTTCTATCTCTCTTTTGTATGTGTGGATACCTGCTTAAGGCCCTGATATTTGAGTAGTTGGCTCCCTCGGGAATATGTCGCATGATCATGATCCCTCTTAGGAGGAAGTCCTTTGAGCATATCTCCAAGAACAAGCGGTGACAATCAATTATAGCTTGCAAATTTGGATGAGTAGGAGTATTAGATTGAGATACTTCTAATGAACATAGTTGGGCCACAAATCCATCCACTCCTTTCTTAAGCAACTTTTGCATTTGATGAGAGCTTACCATTTGTGGAAATTTTTCCTTCAACCCCCTTAGCTCTACTAGCCTTCCTTCCAATTGAAATCTCATGAATAGTTCTTGGAAGTTCATCTCAATTGTTCCTAATATAGTAAGCCATTGTACTCCCAAAACAATATCTGCTGCACCCATGGATATCGCATACATTGGGGTATCAAGTTGATAATCTCCCATGGATAATTTAATGCTATGAAGCACTTCACTAGGAGCAACTAAACAATACCACCATACACCCCAATCAAACTTACTTGGAACTCTGAATTTGGATATATGAAACAATTTAGGCAATTAGCTAACTTTTGTTGATGGAAATTATGAGTACTACCTGAATTAAAGTCGGCTTAGCTTTGTTACATACGCTTCTTTAGGAACCCTGCACCTTGAAGGATTTATGGAAACACCTAAACGGAAGTGCATGAAAAGAAATGATTGGTTGAGAATCATGTGATTCCTCATTTGACTCCCTTTCATCTTCTAGTATGGGTTCCTCCTCTTCTTCCTCATTAGGACCTTCAATATAAAACAATTTCTTTTCACTACATTTATGTCCTCGACTATATTTGCTATCACAATTGAAACACAAGCCTTTTTCTCTTTTCTCCTCAATTTTTTGTGGAGTCAACTTAGTAGGTTGTGTTGAATATCCTTTCTCTCTTGTCACATTAGCCCCTTGCTTCTTAGGAATCAAATATTTCTCCTCTACCCTGCGTGCTAAGATAAAAGATTCATTTATAGGAACTAGGGCTAAACATGAATGCACCTCATGTTGAATGTCGTCATGAGTTCCACCCAAGGAATAGAGTCGTTTCAAAGGACCGCCGTGAGGGTGCAGTATCCCACTTACATGGGATGGATTTTGGAATTGCTGAATAAAACAATCCTTAAAGCGATCACGTTTCGATTTGAAGTTTAGCTAGGTAAGAACGAGAGATTCAATGCAGGAAACACTATTGCTATATTGTTCTTAAGGTTCCCTCTGTAAAATTGACCATGAAGACAGTGAAGCCCCTTTTTTCTTCCAATGAGTTAAACCAATGATACCAAATGAATTGATGCAGTTCTAGATATAAAGGAAGCCATCATGACCTTTTGTCCATTTGGGATTTGGTGTGCCTAAAATTCTCCATTTGGTTTTATCCATGTTAAGGATCCATACCATCCCAAACTTGCATATCCACCTTTGGAAATAAATTCCTAGATCCCGCCAGGAATTACTAAAGCATTATTAAATTCAGTAGGCTGACCTAGAATTTTTCTGCCAACCCTTGAGAACTCCTTTCTTGGTTCGGCTGTGGGTTGGCAACGTGTTTGTATGGGCATATCCATCATGGGAAATTTCTTCCTTGACCTTATTGATTTCTTCATTATGAGTAATATCCTCGATTGTTTCACCATCCTTATCGGGGTCTTCCCAGGGTGACAACATTCTTTTTACCCCATGTTGCGAGGGCCTGTCATGATGGAAACCACTAATATTGAAATAAATCACACAAATTAAACTTAAATTCTCTCAAATTTTTACTGTAATCTCCTTTAGTATGTCTTCAAAAACCCAATAAAAATTAGACTCCAATTCAACAATATGTGCGAGATATGTAGATTCCAAAAAAATAGTGTAGAAACCCTAATTCTGCAATAATTCGCTTAATTCTACTCCAATTCTTCTGAAATATGGACTGTATCTTCTTCAATATGTTCTTCAAAAACCCTTTAAAAATCAGAAAAAAATTCACCAAAATCTGAAAGATATGCTCTTCCCCAAATCGCCTCCAAAATTGAGAAAAACCTTGCCTCTATGGTGCCAAGATCATGCTCACACTTGCTAGGAAATAACTTGCACAATAGAAGAATATGATATGAAATATGCTGCAAATACTTGATAATAACTGAGAATAACAAGCCACTTCGGGGGTAAAACCTCCAAATATCTCTAATGAGAACACACTTCACAACTTGATGATGAAATAAGACTCACAACCTCCTATATATACCTATTTATGCCAAGGATATCACCTAGGCCGACTTAGACACACCAATATAAGACTTAGGCTGACCTAAACAACTAAATAACAATATACTAATGATAATATGACTTAATAGAGAGTTAAGATAGCCACAAGCCGACTATTCATAACCCGATGTACAATAATATTAAGGGCGTAGCACTTTCTAATTCACCGGTCAAAGGACACGTGTCAATATATCATTGGTGCCACTTATCAATTGGTGATTGATCCTGAACTTACCACATCAGCATCCTCATCAGCTGCCATGTGTACCACTTAGGTTCATCCATGTCATCATTGACTACTAATTGTACCTACTAGGTCAGCGTCCATGCTGACTGTACTTTTGCTGACATCATCAAGTCAACCCATTTTGACTAAACTTTGATCAAAACTTTGACCAACCATAGCTTTCATGTATGAGCACCATTTTCAAAACCGAATATAGTTCTAGAATCAACATGACAAGCTCTACAAATTGGTTTTGATTTTTCCTCATTTTGAGACAATCAATTTTTCACCTTTTTTTTGGCCCCCTGATTCGCCTATTTAATTAGACCTTTGACTGCATATAACTTCTATATACAAACTCCTTTTGAGCCTATTCAAGTTGTGTCAGGACCATGTCAGCGAGCTCTATGTGATGAAACTAGTTTCAAGAGATTTTGAGACTAAAATTTTCAGGTTTCCTAGATCCACCTAGATCATTCTTCCCCATTGATAAGGTTTTAGACCTCCAAAAAGTCTATTTTATGTACAATTTGAGCTAGGAAATGTCGCCCCACTTTCCCACTATCAGTTGTCCTTCCTACTAAAATTTTGAACATTTGACCATCATAAACACAAAGAAATATGAGATAGCTTTGTTGATATCATCAATTGCATGTTCATCAATATTCACTATCACATTCATTATCCACATAGAAATAACTAGCATAATAACAAGCAACAATATTGAATACACTGATGTGAAGGAAATAGTATCAACATTCTGGATCTCCTAAACAAGAAAATTTCTATAATATGAAACATTCAAACCCTCTTTTACTACCTCTGGCTGAAGGCCTGATTCTGCTTGCAACTAATCCTCACATTGTATTGTCTGTGACACCTTATCATATTCATGCTTAGAATCACTAGCTGTTACAAACATGAGAGTTAAAGCATTGCTTGCTTTTACAATCATTTTCATATGCCTTGTGTTTACAACAAATCTTTCATTCTTCATGTGATGAGCTTTTACAATATATTCTATTCCATCCTTAAACAAATGATACTTATTATGTTCCCTGTAGAAAATGGTCTTTATGTCATACAAGTAAGGACTACCTAAAACTATCCCATAGATGTCAAGTGGAATTACATCTAACTCCACCTCATCTACAAACTTGGATGTGATTGAAAATCAGAGTTTACATTGCCTTGACACATGTAGCCGAGCATTATCATGCACCTAACCCAATGGATATGGCTTAGGATAAGGAGTTTTTTTTAATCCCAATTGCTTAACAACTTGTTCAGAGATTAAGTTCTCTTGTGATCCACTATCTATGAGTGTATCAATCTTGCTTTGGTTTACAATATCCTTATATGAAACAATTCATTCATATTACTTTCAACAAGTACCTCATTACACTTTGATGAAGAAGCATAGGAACTAGTACTAACAAAAGGAATATTACCTTTGATACCCACAACTGAGATCTTGGTTTCATCATCAGAACCGGATCCAAGATCCTATATGATAGTTGTTGTCTTTTGCTTACCCTTTGGCATCTGTTTGAGATGTAGTTTCAAACATCTTGCATCTTCATGCCCTTCCTTCTTGCAATAAAAGCAATAAGGCTTCTCGTCCTCTTTCTTTACAGTAGTTGTTCACTATGATTTATCTTTCCCTTTCTTGCTTCCTTTGTGCTTACTTGAGTCCATCAATAGATTTTCATGGGTATTCCTTGAGCTTGTTTCCAAATGGATAGCTTGCACACTAACTTCATCAATGTTAGTTGGATTAAACATAAGTATGGTATGTTTCAAACTCTCATGTAATCCACCTATGTACTTTAGCAAAGTTTCTTGTGTGTACAATGGAATGCCCAAAATTAAAGCCCTCTTCCTAAACTCCTGTGTATATTCTTGCACACTTTGTCCTTTCTCTTCCCTTAATGATTTCCAATTCATCATTGCTTTTTGCATGTTCCCTAATGGATAAAATTGTTTCTTATGTGAAGATATAAACTAAAACCAAGAAGAAATAATTTTTCCATAACGACTTAGATCCTCCTGTGTTCTACTCTCCCACCAAATTAAAGTTGTTCCTCCTAGGCGAAGATTAGCTAATTGGATTTTTTGAGAATCCTCAGTAAACATCTGAACTCTACAATAAAATTCAATTTTTTTAATCCAATTATCTAGTTTATCTGCATCTAATTCTCCATTATAGATTGGAAAATCAAATTTAACATCTAGTTTTAACAAAGGTGCATTAGTTTGGACAAGTTGTTTCTTTTCAAAAGTTAGATGAAGAAGAGGATGAAGAGGATGGGGATGGAGGTTCAAGAGGGTCACCGCCACCTTCTACTCCTTTACCTTTGTCTTCTTTCAATGAGGATTCAACTTCCTCTTTCTTCCTAGCCTTTCCTTCCTTTCTCTTCTTTCATTCTTGCCTCTCTCGGAAAAGAACTTCCACCATTGAATTCATCTTGAGAAAATTTTGTTGAAAAGATTTTCGATCGATCTCTAGAGCTTCATGCTCAGTTACAATCTCTGACATCTCTGGTGGAAAGGTCTTTTGTTTTCCAATCTTTGGATTGAATTCTTCCAGTGCACCTTCTCCTTGTTTCAATTTCAACCTGGTTAACATTCACTTGTACAATTTCCTGCAAAATGGGCTATGATACCAATTTGATCTGTAATTAGAGGTTTACAAAATAACTTGAAAAATAATCCTAAATTATAGTTTTTCCTCGATCTCAACAAAATTATGTGATTATGTTGTTCAGTCATTGAAATTACAAAATAAGTTCACATTTATATAAATTAATGAAATTACAAATTATTGAAATGTTGTAATTGGAACTCAAATAGCAAATTGAAAAATGAAAAGAAATAGAGAGAATAAGAAAGAAGAGGAGACAATGCTAGGTGATAATAGAGTTCGTCCAATCAGGACTATGTCTCTGAGCCCGCTTCTCAAGTAGGATTTCTTTATTAATGTTGCCAAGCAATAGAAATGCCTTGTTACAATATACAACCTCCAAAACTTGAATAAAAATTCTCACAATCTCCTCTCAACACTTGAAGACACTCAAAACGCCTTTGTGCTTACAATATTCCTCTCCAAATAATTATTTCTCCAAAATGAACTTGCTTCCTACAAGCCAAAGAACACCCCTTTATATACCAATTTATTTGCTAATATGGGCTTAAACCATATTATTTTGCAAATATACCCATATCTCCTATTTACATATGTAAATATTTCAAAATGACCCCTATTTATATTTAAAAATCACCAATATCCCTTACATTCACTAATAACCCCTTAATATTATTTTAAAATCTTTTAAATATCTCTCAAATCCCTTAAGCCCTTAAATATCTCATTTTAATCTTAAAAATAACCATCCTTTTTTTAATTCCATGGCTCTTATATTTTCAAGCCTTACAAGAATGACTTTTAATCTCTTTTAAAATTGAAAGATTTACTTTTTAAATTTAGAGGGTGAATATCTAAAATAAGGGAGATAATCGGTTTGAAATACTCTTTAAAAATAACTGTCCTGAAATATTTTTGACACCACTCATGGTGTAGCGATAGAGAGGGATTTTAAGGGTGAGGAGGTCTTTGGGTCGACCCCTACTTATTAAATTTTTAGAATGCAATTTGAAAATTTAAAACAACAAAAGAAAGTGGAGACCATCTATAGTAAAGCGTTTGGTGTGTGGGCTAGTGGTTGAGCGCCTTTCTTGGAAGGGAGAGGTTTGTGTGGGGTTCAAATCACCCACCTACTTTTGGAGAAATAGACAACCTACCAGATACTAAATATGCACGAGTGCCATGTGGCAGTTTCTAATTCACTGGTCAAAGGACATGTGTCAATATATCATTGGTACTACTTATCGACTGGTGATTGATCCTGGGCTTGCCACATCAACATCCTTGTCATCTACCATGTGTCCCGCTCAGATTTTTCCCTATCATCATTGACTACTGACTGTACCTGCTTTTGAGGTGCCAAGTTGACACACAACATGCAGGTAAGATAAAAGTAAAAGTATCTCACCTCTTCTAAAAGAGACAATCAGTAATCACACTAATCACCTCCCAAGGTCCTTGATGTTGGTTCACATCATTGTTGTTTCACAAAGTGGTCAATATGGCTGTAATATTCAAGGGGCCTACTAGTTTTGAGCTTCTGGATTGTTGCAAGATCAAACATCTATCTAAACCTACTTTAAGTAGGGTTTTAAAGAAATAGAAAAAGATAGATCAAGGTTTTCAAACTAAAAAGAATGTTGATTCATTCAACTAATTAGACTTGTTACCTTCCAAGGAATTCCTAAACTAGAACTACAAAATAAAATTAACCTATAATTGATACAAAGTTTCAATTCATTCACAATGCAAACTTTAACAGTAGATTGCAAATCATCATTCAAACAAAACATAAGATTAAATTCCATTCCTTGAAACCTTTTCAAATCAAATGATTAACCCAAAATGAATACCCTTCTAGAGCATAATATAAAGTAGGTTTAAATTTGGTTGCTCCTACTATCAATGAAATAGATAAGCAATATTTACAAATCTAGCAAGATCACCAGTATACAAAAACCCATGTCTTCAAATTATCTCCATCTATGCTAAGAAAATCAGGAAGATATATCACCTCCTCCTCCTGTTGAACTGTAAAAGTGTCTAACTTAAAAAAACCATAACTTTCTTTTTTGATCTCCCTTACACCCTTTTCTAACTTTTTTAACCCTTACAAAAGAGGCAAAATGCCATATTTATAAAACCTTCTAGATGTGTCAGCCCAGTTAGGGTTTACAATAAGTCAGTCACAGAATAATTCAGCCCTAGAAGAATTTGAAACAAAGTCAAATGTGCATTAAATGCATGGGCACCAACCAGATCGGCCTAGGATCTCCCACATAACTCAGACCAAAATGGGTGAAGAAGAGGCAAAGTGAAAGAATGAGGAAGCATGACTTTCAATGCAACTTTGCATTAACTGCTTCTCCCACTTCACCCATAACTTGTTCCATTCTAGCCTTTGTCACCAAGAACATCCTTTGCAAGCTATCTGCAAGTGGCATAGGCAAAACCCTAGTTCGCCATTCAATAGCATTAATATTATTCTTCAGCTGCCCCATCGTATTGTCCCAGTCTCTTGTTAGATTGATATTCATTAATGATTGCACTGTAGGTCACTGCATCATCTAGCTAGTGCATAGTTACTGTATCCCATGATAGCCTTAGTCCTTTGTAGTAGGGAACTCATATTCGTATATGAAACCTTGAACCAGACTGATTTCATCTTGCCCTCAGGAATCCTACTCTTTTCATCCAACTTTTATTTTTTCTTCCGCTTCAGAGATGGATGATCCCTTTGTGTCCTTTAGCCTCTCAAGCCACCATCGTCCTGCCAGACCCAACCTACATTCATCAAACACCAATGTGAGAATCCAAATGTTGACAACATTTTCATCCAAGTGTTAGCTTAAAATCATGATAAAACCATTAATTTAGCCATTAAGCATCAACATTGAGAAGTTTGGGATTTTGAGCTAACTACGAAAAACTTTCCTGGGAGGAATTTCAAAAAATTCCGAAACAGGTGAATTCTCCCGATGAGGCACCAATATCAACAATAGATTATTAAAATGAATCAATAATGCATAATCACTATGCAATTTACCAAATTAAAGCATGGAAACATAATAATTTATCATTAAAATCATCCACTTCACCAAATTTTCTCCTTCCACAATGCCTCCCAAAAAATCTAGAAAAATCTGGCCGGACTAGATTTCCATGAAAAAAGGTAAATTTCTGAAGTTTTAGCACATTCTGAGAAAACAGAGGGAAGGATGAAAAAACGGGAAAATCTGACTGGGTAGGAAAATACCGAGGTTGACAGAAAACCCGAAAATTGATAATCCAATATGAATTCGCTCAAATTGACCGAAGGTCACAAATTTGAGGACCCTGGGCATGAAAATTATTTAAGATGAGCCTCCTACAGATCTTTGAATCCTAGGCTCAATCGAAAGTAGATCAAGACGAAATGGCAATGCCCTAGGCATGAAACCATAGATTTGAACCATTGACACATAGAGCAAGCCAATAACACCAAAGCACAATGAGACCAAATATCAAAATTCAACTAGATGCCAATGATAAAGAAAAATGGCATAGAACTCCAAAAATTGACCAAACTCGAAAACCCAACGGCTAGACGGAAATCCAAAAAAATCTGACCTAGGCAAAATTCTTCGAAGGCTAGAAATCTCTAAAATTTAGTACAAAATAGACAGAATCGGATCTCAAGTGCAATCTGGGAAAATCCAGTTGGGGTAGACAATCCCGAACATATTAAGCACGTGCCAAGGCAAAGCAAAACCTCAAAATCGAAGGGAGAAAAACACAAAGAGTGAAAGAAAAATAGGGTCCCATTTTAATCAAATTTAAAATGGGGCAGTTATGCAAGGCATAACAATTGGTGAATTGGCTGGGAAAATGGTTTAACCATTTTAGTAAACTGAGGGATTCAGTTACCCAAAACTCTTGGTTTATGGACATCACAATTCCAGTTAGGTCAGTTTCAATAAACAAGGTTGAGATAGAATCTAAAATGTAAATCAACACTGGCTACCCCTGAATCTATGTGTGTGCTTGATGGTGCATCAGCCTTTTACAAAGTTTCCCTCATCTTTTGAACAATTATGCACGGATTTGAACTACATGAGTTGATTCCCTTTAACTGTTGTGCAATGATATCGTGGGCATTGCTATGCTGCCTATCAAGCATCCATAGCTCTGATGGAGATACCTCTAGTTTTCCCAAAACATTTCTCTACTGCCAGTCAGGCATCCATAGCCCCAGTAGAGATATTGGAATCACCCATTCAGTATTGAGTTTTCTTTCCTTAGATAGTTCTCTTTTCTTAGATAGTTCATTTATTCAATTCCTTCTCAATATGTCAGATGTCCAACATCTCTACTGGGTTGAAAACTACCATGGACCTCATAACAACATCTGGGAAATCATATTTTTCACTAAAATCTTGCAACATCATCGTCCTAAGACAAATATACCATTACATAAGGAGATGTTTCTGATGATTTGTGATAGATTCAATCATAGTTAGTGAATATTGCTTACTTTACACCTTGTTCTCAATGAAATTCCACAACTCTCACTGATAATGGACATAAAATAATGAATTTAGAACAAAATCATCTAATCAGAAAACCTAAAAATATCTAAACCAACTTCTCTCCTAGTAACCAAAGTATACTTTAGATAACAACCCCCTTACTCAATTGAATAAAATGAAGGTCCCCACAAACAAAAACAAAGGAACACAAGGAAAAGATAAAACCAATAGAACAACAAACTATTTACATATATACAACCCAACAAAATACCAGACCTTTTACAACCCAAAATAATGTTTGAGAGATCGTCCATTGATAGGCAATGGAACAAGTTCTCATGTTAAACTACTCAACCAAAAAGCAATTTCTCCTAGGATTTTAGCAATTTGATAGGGGCCCAACTAGAGCTTATCAAACTTCTGGTGGTCACCCTTCTTTTCATTGGCTTTATCCCACAGTAAGACAAGGTCTGATATCCTGAAAGCCATGACTTTGGCTCTTTTGTCAAACCAACGTTTGACAACAACTTGGTGCCTAAAGAATTGTTGCAAAGAAACATCTCTCTGCTCTTCTAATTTCAGCAAACCAACTAACCTTACTTCAATCCTATCATCACTAGAGTAAAATTCTTGCATAAATTTCAAGACAGGTATTTGCAAGTGAATAGGGAACATAGACTCTTGGCCATACACTAGCTTAAACGATGAATTATTCAACACAGTCTTGATCCTAGTCCTATCTGCCCATAACACAAATCTTAACTGGGTATGCTAGTCTCTAGGATTATTCTCTAACACTTTTTTGATTACTCCTAGGAGATTCTTATTAGTTGATTCTGCAACTCCATTTCCTTGTGGATAATAGTTTGAAGAATACTTTAAAAAAATCCTATGATCATAACCCCATGAAATGAACTTGGGAGAAGAAAAGGCAAGGCCATTGTCACATACTAGTGCAAAGGGTACTCCAAACCTGGTTGTGATGCATTCAGTGAGGAACTTGATTACTACCTCCAATGTGCTATTCTTGCAAGGTATAGCTTTTGTCCATCTTGTACAGTAATCCATGGCAGTCAAAATGAATTTATGTCCTGCAGAAGAATTTGGGTTAATTACCCCAATAAAATCAAGTGCCCATTGGGAAAATGGCCTTACCTCATAAATAGGCTACAATGGCATGGATGGATGACGCTCTCTTGATGTGGAAGTTTGACATATATGACATGTCCTTACATGTTGGTGGGCATCCTTAAACACACATGGCCAATAATAACTAGATCTGAGGATCTGATGTGCTAAATAATCCACAGAACCATGACCTGTCCCATGTTTCCCATGAAATTCAACAATTACGTGCTTAGCTTCTTGTTGATCAAGGCATCGTAGATAAACCCCCTCAAAATTCTTTTGATATAACAATCCTCCTTTGAGCATATAATGGGAGCTTTTCATTCTCACTACTCTCCTCTAAGTTGTATTCATTCCCTCTGGGCACCAATTATTGAGCATGAAATAAATAATATTGGTATACCAAGAGTCATTAGAAAATGACTGCATTGTGTATTGCTAACAAGTAATGTTCTTACTAGCATCCGCCATTGATTTAGACAAGCCTTGACCTCATAAAAGTTTCATAGGGAAAATATCTAGATCAAACTCCTACAAAATAGCCATCCATTACCCCCTTCATTCTCCCAACTCACTATGCATAAGTAGAGACTTCACAACAACATTAGGAACCATGACAATGATCTGACTTCAAAGGATATAATGCCTGAACTTCTTGATAGCTCTAACCAACACAAAAGCTTGTTTCTCAAGAGGTGGGTACTTGACTTCAACATTCTTAAATGGAGAGCTCATGAAGGCAATTGGCCTTTCATCCCCCTCCCCTCTTCGTTGTGTCAGGACAGCTGCACATGAGTGTTCAGAAGCAAAAGAATAAATATAAAATGGCTTCAAGTAGTCAGGATTAGTGAGGACTAGCACCTCCGAAATGGATTTCTTAACCTGAGAAAAATTAGCCTTTGTCTCATTACTCCATTCTATTCTAGCATCTTTCTTCATCATTTTGTTCAAAGGTTTAACAATTTCTGCAAAACTTGTGATAAACTTCCTCACAAAGTTGATCTTTCCAAAGAAAGATCTCATCTCTTTCTTACTTCCTGGCATGGTTAACTTCAGAATAGAATCAACTCAGTTTGGATCTATTGATATCCCTCTTTCTGAGATTATGTGGCCCAAAAGTTTCCCTTCAGAAACCCCGAACACACACTTTTTAGGATTTAGAGAAACACCATATTGGATACATCTTTCAAGAACCTTAGCCAAGTCTGCAGCATGGTTTAGTCTATCTTTAGAGAATATTGTTAGGTCATTCATATAAATGATGATGCACTTACCAATAAAATCTTTGAACTGTATGCCCATTGCACGCTGAAAGGTTGCTCCAACGTTTATCAAACCAAATGACATCCTCTTGTAAGAAAATGTTCCCCACTTAGTAGTGAAGGTTGTCTTCATTCTGTCTTCATAATTAACAATCACTTGATTGTACCCAGAATAACCATCCAGGAATGACATAATTTGAGACCCATTGATAGTTTGCAATACTTCATCCAGAGAAGGGAGTGGGTAGTTGTCTTTTTTTGAAGCTCTATTCAGATTTTTGAAATCTACACATAGCCTGATCTCCCCATTCTTTTTACAAATTGGAACAAAGTTAGCCACCCATGTCAAATGTTGTACCAAGAAGATTATTCTTGCAGAAATAAATTTCTGAACTTCCTTAAAGATCAGTGGTTCAATTAGGGCATTGACATGATGCTATTTCTGCCGAAATGGTCTAGCTTCAGGCTTCAAAGGAATAGTATGAGTTATCACAGAAGTATCAAATGTTTTTAGATCTTCATACCCCCAAGCTATTGCAGCAATATCTTTCTTCAGTTCCCTCAATATATCTTCTCAAATTTATTTAGGGCAGAATTTCCCTATGTAAACATTCCTTTCAAGGCCAGAGTCAGCTAAGTTAATAGTTTCATATTCACCTCCCTTATCTTCGGTTGATACCTTTTCTCGAGCCCTTGGATCTGAATAAAAATTTCTTTCTAAGGCCACCATTACCTTGGAAATGCTATTACTTTTTAAATTGAGGACACCTTCTATATTGCACTCTTTGGGGTTCCAGTCTCCTTGATCCCTGTCAGACTCATTAATGATCTGTCCTTCAAAAAAATCTGAGCTTGCTAGAAAAGCAAGGATATGTCAATCATTGTGGAAGACTTGAAAGTTCATGACATTATCAGGGATAGCTAGGGTGGATATCAATTCTAGTGAGAATCTCTTGAGCTTGGAGCCTTGCATGGGCTCTAAGGTACTTGCAGCAATAACTAATGAATCAGCTATTTGATTCTCCTCTCTACGGATTAAACTAATCCCAAAAGAATCAAAGTCTTCAATTAGGTTCCACACCCAATTTCTATAAGCTGCTAGCCTTTTATTGTGACATGTGTACTAGCTGTGTACTTGCTTGATAATCACTTCTGAATCTCCTTTAACCATGAAGGTTGTAAATTTATTCTGATGTGTGAACATCAGTCCCCGAGCTAATGCTTCATATTCTACTATATTGTTAGTGCATCCAAACTATAACCTGTAAGAAGCAAACAATGTTTTCCCTTTTGGGCTGGTTGATCTCTTTGAGCTTGTTGTGGGTGCTTGGATAAGATTAACCATAGGTGGGACCACTTGATCTTTTGCATCAAATATTGGGAATGGGTGTTCAATAGGTTCATCAGGTGTAATATCCAATTCCTACAAAGATATATCATGTAATCCTAGGATATCTTTCTGATAGTTATCTATATCTTTGATTAACCCCTTGGGTTTTGGTATACTTGTGAGTGTAGGGGTATTAAACAAACCCTGGGGTTGTTCAACATAACTGTGTTGGTCTGGTATTATGACCGAGGTAAGTTCAGTTTGAGGAGGTACTTCCTTTGAAGGTATATTATCCCTAGTTAACATTATTGCATTTTTGGATTCAAATGAGAAGTGATCTGAAACAGTCTCAAGGTGACTTGGGCTAGTTTCTTCAGTTTGACAAACATGATTTAGAACACTGATGTAGGGTTGGCAGGTCAATTCCAAATGATTTTGGTAATGCACCCTACACCAATTTGGGAGTAGAAGACTCCACAAATTGATATCTTTCCCTAAGACCAACTGATCCTATTGCAACTTCCTAATCAATACCTACTGGTTTACACTAATCATGGGATTAGGGAATTCTTGCATTGACAAATCATTAGAATCAAGAACTGAAAGAGTTAGAATTTCCTCTCTTTTATAAACCCCTATCTTAGTTTCAAAATAAGCTACCTCATTGGGACAGTCATACTCAGTGATGATATGTTTGAGGCAAGGTTCACTCTCAATCCTAATCTATGTAGGCATTCCCTTCCATGGTAGCCACATATGTGAAAAGTCGACGTATACCGTAAGTCTAAGGAATGTGTGCTACTTGAATATCCATATTGGTTTGAATCCTAGGGTAAGACCCTACTTGTACATATATATTTCTCAATTCTCCAACTACATTAACCTCTGTTTTATCAAGTTGGATAACCTTCTTGTTTGTTTGGATAGAATTCAATGCCAATTTTTTGCATACAAAAAATGGCATAACATTTCTAGGAGCCCTGAATCTAGTAGAAAATTGTGCAGATTCTTCCCATAGATTCTCAAACTTAAAAGAAATGGTGGGGTCCCTACCTTGTTTCTGAACAAAGCTACATTTGTGTCCACAGCAGGTGCCACCTTGGTTTTCCATTTTGATTTAATAGCTTCTTCCAAAGCTTTCAGCACTATATCTCATTGGGAAGGGCACCATTTTAGGATGTCAAAGTATGATAAAGAGGTTTTTTGTTTCTGCATCTCAGAAACAATATCAAATTATGTGTTATAACTTGCATTATATTTGAAAACACTAGATGAATTACCTTTGCTAGGGAAGTCAAGCGGACCCTTCATTGGAGGAGGGTTGTTATCAACACTCTGATTTAGAGGCCCCATGTGGTTAGGTGGTGCTGATGTAGTGAACAAACCCTTATTTTGGTTTCTTAGGAAGTGTCCTCCCTTTTTCTAAAAGACTTGGGTGTCATACACATCTTCCTCTGGTTCATTCTCATTCTACATTGGGAATGAAGATTCTTCTTCAAAGAGGTCATAATCCATTGCTATATCCACTGAGCCACCTCCTTTATTTGAATTCCCTTGGAACATTTGGGCATCTACCTATGCCATCTTCACAACCTTCTCCATTTTAGGACAGTTCACCTCAGAATGAGTTGTAGTATCATGTAGCCTACACCAGTTAGTCATAAAATTGAGGTCAGCCACATTTGCAATATGTGGCCTGTCCTCATTAGCTTGATAATTGTGAGAAACCCCACCATTATTTGTCCTTGTGTTCCATTGTCTGTTGTTATTAGGCCTCTGGTTATATCCTCTATTCTGATTTTGATAGCCTTAGTTAGGGAAGTTTTGGCCTTGATAATTCATCTGGCTATGATTGTTGTTGTTCTAACAATTACCCTGATTATTATTATTATTCTGATTAGGGTAATTACCTTGATTAGTATAATTACTTTGGTTCTGAGAGGGGTTTAGTTTAAGTTGAGCCATGTCGTTTGTGACTTGAGATAGAGTTTTCATTAGGGTCTCCACCTCGTTTGTGAGTTGAACTGTCCTTTCACTCTCAACATTCTTAGCAACAGGTGGTTGACCGATAGGATCTGGTATCCCAGCTTAATTATGATGACCATGTGGACTATGATGAGCCTGTGATTGTTGAGAGAAGTCAGGAGCTCCATTGGCAAAGAATGGAATAAGAGATTGAGTCTGCAACTTAGACATAGGTCCATAATGGGAAGGACACACCCTTGGGACAATATTGAATAAAGGGGTTGGATTAGGCATCTAATAGCCCATAGAAGGAAAACCTCCTCCCAAGTTCCCTTGTTGAGAGCTAGTTTGTTGTTGCAGCTTGATGGCTAGATGATAAACTTTAGACAGAGAATCAATATTTGTTGGTTGATAAGTCCTTTGTAGGAACAAGCCAAGCAAAGGGTCTATAACTCTAAAATATGCCTGAATGGCACTATTCTCAGCAACTAGATAGGGGTCTTGCAATCTCCTATACATTCATTGAAACCTAGTATTAAACAAGGGCAATGATTCATAGGGTTCCTTCCTAATGGTAGAAAATTGATGGAACAAAATGGCTGGATCCACATAAACTCTAAACTAATTGATGAAAGCATTCTCCAGATCTATCCAGCTCAGAATAGAACCTTGTGGAAGATTTAGGTACCAGTTGTATGCCATATCCCCTAAGGAATAAGGGAACAACCTACAAACCACATCATGGTGAGTTATCTGGGCTCTAGTACAAGCATCCTTAAAAGCTTGTATGTGCTCTTCAACACTCCTTGATTCACCATGAATGTATTTGGGACATAATCGCTCATTATTCTTACACATATCATAAAATCCTCTAGGAATAGTCCCCAATGGAGAGGGATTATTCACAAAAAATGCCATTGGTGGCAGTGGTGGAGGTTGAGCCAACTGTTGGATGGGCTAAATCTAGCTGTAATGCCAATTGAGGTGGATTTGGTGGTGGATTCACAAGTATCAACTAGGGTATTGGTGAAAAGCTTGGTGGAGTGAGTGAAGCTGACAAGGGTGGTAGAATGGTTGCCCTGCGAATCTTGTGCTTCGTTGGGGTCTTCAGTTCTATCAAATATGGTGGGTTTTTAGTTGATTGAAGAACTCTATGGGACCTCTATGGTGAGAAAGACCCAATTTTATCTAGTTTTCTCTTCTGGCCCTCCTTCTAGCGCTAATTATATTGAGGTGCCAAGTTGACACACAACATGTAGGTAAGATAAAAGTAAAAGTATCTCACCTCTCCTGAAAGAGACAATTAGTAATCACACTAATCACCTCCCAAGGTCCTTGATGTTGGTTCACAACATTTCTATTTCACGAAGTGGGCAATATGGTTGTAATATTCAAGGGGTTTTGAGCTTCTGGATTGTTGCAAGATCAAACATCTATCTAAACCTACTTTAATGAAGGTTTTAAAGAAATAGAAAAAGATAGATCAAGGTTTTCAAACTGAAAAGAATGTTGATTCATTCAACTAATTAGACTTGTTGCCTTCCAAGGAATTCCTAAACTAGAATTGCAAAATAAAACTAACCTGTAATTGATACAAAGTTTCAATTCATTCACAGTGCAAAATTTAACAGTAGATTGCAAATCATCATTCAAACAAAACATAAGATAAAATTTCATTCCTTGAAAGCTTTTAAAATCAAAATATTAACCCAAAACGAATACCATTCTAGAGCATAATATAAAGTAGGTTTAAATCTGGTTGCTCCTATTGTCAATGAAACAGATAAGCAATATTTACAAATCTAGCAAGATCACTAGTGTACAGAAACCCATGTCTTCAAATTATCTCCATCTATGCTAAGAAAACTAGGAAGATAAATCACCTCCTCCTCTTGCTGAACTACAAAAACATCTAACTTACTTAAAAATACCCTAACTTTCTTTTTCGATCTCCCTTACACTCTTTTCTAACTTTTTTAACCCTTACAAAAGAGGAAAAATGCCATATTTATAAAACCTTCCAGATGTATCGGCCCAGTTAAGGTTTACAATAAGTCGGTCACAGAACAAGTTAGCCCTAGAAGAATTTGAAACAAAGTCAAACATGCATTAAATGCACGGGCACCAACCAGATTGGCCTAGGATCTCCCATGTAACTCAGACCAAAATGCGTGAAGAAGAGGAAAAGTGAAACAATGAGGAAGCACAGCTTTTGATGCAGCTTTGCATTAACTTCTTCCCCCCCTTTGCCCATACCTTGTTCCATTCTGGCCTTCGTCACCAAGAACGTCCTTTACAAGCTATCCGCAAGTGGCATAGGAAAAACCCTAGTTCACCATTCAATACCATTAATATTATTCTTTAGCTGCCCCATCGTATTGTCCCAGTCTGTCTTGTTGGATTGATATTCATTAATGATTGCACTGTAGGTCACTGCATCATCCAGCTAGTGTCCAGTTATTGTATCCCATGATAGCCTTAGTCCTTTGTAGCAGGGCATTCATATTTGTATCTAAAACCTCAAACTAGACTAATGTCATCTTGCCCTTAGGAATCCTACTCTTTTTGTCCATCTTTTATTTTATTCTTCCACTTCAGAGATGGATGATCCCTTTATGTCTTTTAGCCTCTCTAGCCACCATCGTCTTGCCAGACCCAACCTACATTCATCAAACACCAATGTGAGAATCCAAATGTTGACAACATTTTCATCCAAGTGTTAGCTTAAAATCATGATAAAACCATTAAATTAGCCATTAAGCATCAACACTAAGAAGTTTGGGATTTTGAGCTAACCGGAGAAAACATACCTTGGAGGAATTTTGGAAAATTTTGAACTAGGTGGAATCTCCCGATGAGGCACCAATATCAACAATAGATTATTAAAATGAATCAATAATGCATAATCATTGTGCAATTTACCAACTTAAAGCATTGAAACATAAGAATTTATCATTAAAATCATCCACTTCACCAAATTTTCTCATTCCACAGTGCCTCCCAGAAAATCTAGTCGGACCATATTTTTGCGAAAAGGGTAAATTTCTGAAGTTTTAGCACATTTCGGGAAAATGGAGGGAAGGAGGAAAAACTGGGAAAATTCGACCAGGCAGGAAAATCCTGAGGTCGATAGAAAACCTAAAAATCGATAATCCAATATGAATTCACTCAAATTGATCGAAGGTCACAAATTTGAGGACTCTAGTCACAAAAATCATTTAACATGACCCTCCTATATGTCTTCGAATCCTAGGCTCAATCAAAAGTAGATCAAGACGAAATGGTGACACCCTAGGAATGAAACCCTAGATTTAAACCATGGATGCATAGAGCAAGCCAATAACACCAAAGGACAACAAGACCAAATATTAAAACTCAGGATGCCAATGATAAAGCAAAATGTCATAAAGCTCCAAAAATTGACCAAAATCAGAAACTTGATGGCTAGACAGAAATATAGAAAAATCTGACCTAGGCATAATTCCTCAAATGATAGAAATCTCTGAACTACAGTGCAAAATAGATAGAGCTAGACCTCGAGCACAATTCGGGAAAATCCAGCTAGGGCGGACAATCTCGAATTGGCTAAAAAACCCAAACAATAGCATTGAAACCAAAGTTTGAAAGAAATTTGGGAAAATTTGGACGGACTGGAAAATCCCGAACTAGGGTAACAACCTGAACTTCACCCAAAACATAAGATTTTGAATATGCAACTTGGGGAAAACACTTGGTCAAGCAACATAAACATATTAAGCACATGCCAAGGCAAAGCAAAACCTCAAAATCGAAGGGGGAAAAACACAAAGAGCGAAAGAAAAAGAGGGTCCCATTTTAATCAAATTTAAAATGGGGTGGTTATGCAAGGAATAACACCTACCACGTCAGTGTCCATGTTGATTGCACTTTTGCTTATGTCATCAAGTGAACCCATTTTGACTGAACTTTGATAAAAAAAATTGACCATCTGTAGCTTTCATGTACAAGCTCTGTTTTTGAAGCTGAATATAGTTTTGAAATCAGTGCGACGAGCTCTACAAATTGGTGTCATTTTTTCCTTGTTTTGAGATGATTAATTTTTCACCTTTTTTATGGCTCCCTGATTTGCCTATTTGACCAGACCTTTGAGTGTGCATAACTTCTGCATACAGACTACTTTTGAGCCTGTTCAAGTTGTGTCAGGACCATGTTAGTGATCTCTATGCAATAAAGCTAGTTTTATGATATTCTGAGACTATGAAATATTTACATTTCCTAGATCCACCTAGGGTAAAGGGCCCTAATCCCATACAATAACAAGAAATAGGCTACACAACCAATAGATCAAAACCAAACAAAACAACATAAAATAGGCCTACTATCTAGTAGTTCAAACCAAAACTTGGCCTATAGGCCACCACAAAACAATTCAATCCCCCGAGCTTCGACCAAATTTTTTTTCCCCCAAAGGCTTATCAAGTGAGACATCATTCATCTTAGGAGTACTAATTTTCTTGCAATGTACGTCGATCGAAGAAGAAGAAGAAACATAGTTTGAATCTTTTCAACAAGAAGGGGGAGAAGCCCCTTCAGAACAACAAATTGGTGGAACATCCAAACCTGAAACTGGAGTAGCCAAAACCATGGAAGAGACAACATTATATAGACTAGGAGTAGCAGGGGTCTTAGGGGAGGTAACCTGCATAGAAGTAGGAATAGCTTTATCCAAAAACTAAGCAACAACATCCACAAGAGTGGCAATATAATCAACAACACTCACATTCTCTTGAGCAAGAGGAGGAGGCTCATCCTCACTATCAGAAGAAGATGAATCATTAACATACATGGTTAGATGGTACTTGGGGCTCAACTTCATATGTTAAGTACATAGTCATATAAAATAAAGTTCTATAAACAAAAAATATTTTAATAATTTAATATTTATTTTATTTCCTAAAATACATAACTTTTTGCAATTTATTGAAGAGCTATTCTTTTATACTTATATATGTGTGTGTTTGAGAGAGGGGGAAAATCATTAGATGCAAACAAGATCAAATGCAATTGAAATTAGAATCTAAGCTAAGATCAAGAACATAAATATAGATTTAATCCTACACTTACAAAATGAACAATTTATAAAACTGAATTCAAACACACGAAAATGACATATATAAGCAATTGAATTCAAATATGAAATTGTTACCCATCTCATATTGGAGTGTGTTCACTTGATGTTGGTTTGCTCATATCACTATGAAGCCTCCATAGTTCGTGTGTAAAATCTTGAAGAATGATGTTGATGTTGGTTGATTGAAGAAATGTGTTGAAGCTCTAATGGTGGTTGTGAATTTTGGCAGTACTTCGTTGTGCAAAGGATGTTGACTCTTCGATCATTTTTTGTGAGGAAAGAGGTTTTTTATACTAAAAATGAGATTTGAAATGGATTCTCAGGATTAAATAATGTTAAATCAAGATTGACAGTTGAAAGGTGTTGAGAGGATTTAGACATGAGAAGATTGTGCAAAGTAGATTGCACAATTTGTGTGATTGAGGAATAGATTGGTTTGTCAGAAATTAGATCAATCAGTTGGGATTTACATGGCTTAGTTAGTAAATTAGATTGATTAGTCAACAATCATATTTTCTCAATCAAAAAGTGGGTGAGGAAAATTAATTAATTAATTTAATTAATTAATTCCTTTTTGGAGTTGAATGTGAAAATAAAGTTTGAAATTTGCAAACAATGTTGCATTAGTTTGATTTGATTTTTGATAATGATTTGAATAGTTTGATTTAATTTATTCAAATTTTTGAGGGAAAGTGTTGTAATTAAATTATTATGATATAATAATTTAATTAACTTAGGGGAATAAGGTGCTTTCACGACATAATTAAATAATTGGTGTTATTTAACTAACCAGGATGAAATAAAGTGAGATTAGGATTTTATTAAATAAATGTAAGTTATTCAATTGGTCGAAATGAAGAAATGAAAATTAATCAAATAATATCATTTTATTTAAGTTATAGCAGAAATAGGGTTTTCACGACTTTATTAAATAAATGGAGTTTATTTAATTTTTCAAAAATGATAAAAAGTGAATTAATTAAATAATGTTGTATTATTCAATTAATAGAGGAAATTAGGGTTTTGGATGTTGTTGCAATGTTTTGGGATGTTTTGAGATGTTGCGGGATGTTGTGGGACATTGCAAGATGTTGTGGGATGTTTTCAAAAGGTTGGCTGAAAATTTTGAGTTTTAAGGTTAGGCTCCCAACCCTATTCTATTTCAATTCTGATGTGTTTAGGACAAAAAAATTAGGTACATAGGTCCTTTGTTTCTCATTTCGATGTTTCTGGGAGCTTCTTATTTGAAAGTAGGAAGGTTCCCTAATTAAAAATTAGGGATTCCTAGGTGAAATTAGGGTTTCTTGAGGGTTAATATAGGAAATTAGGCTTCTAATTGGCTCATTTGTGCTTTGAACCTATAGCTAATTCTTGTCTCTGGATTTCCCATTTTGTTAGCTGTCAAGGAGCAATGCCAATTATTTAGGGAGCCCCACATCATTTTGACCTAGTTCAGGAGTTCGAACGGCCCGCAGGCGTCAATGCCCTAGTATGTACCTTTTTGCTTCTTTTTTTCCGTCTTGTTATGTTCTCGTATTGAATGTACAAATTTTCTTGAGTCAATAGCAAAGTTTTAGTGATTTTAGAGCTTTGCATCATTTTTCTTCCATTTGCTAGGTCAGAAGCTCGTACTTGACCTTACCACTAGGGAGGTTCGTGTATGGGGCCTCCAAGCAGATATAGATACTATTGTTTCTGAGTCCAGAGAACTTACCCTAGTTGGTTGGGGTTGGATGGTTGCTTTAGTAGATGTAGGTACTAATATTGATTATGATTAATGGTTGGCATGGAACAGACCATTGAGGTTCACCAATCCTAGGGGTGATCTTGCCTTCTGTAGAGCAGGTATTACAAGATGTCGTGGGGAGTGATAGTGTATTGAGGTTCTTATGGAGTAGTTGGATAGGGATCAACATGATGGGGCACATGGTGGTCAAGATGCACACATGCCTCAAGCGCAAGTTCATGGATAGGTTCTAGATCCTCCTCCACCACCTAGGGATGTAGATATACTGTTAGCTCATATGGCTGCTACTAGAGACACAAAGATAGTGCCATGACAAGCTATGGAGGCTCAGGTAGACATTTCGAGGGTCAAGCGAGATAGTGAGAGTAGTCGATGGCATGTTGCAAAGGCTCAGGTACAGTTTCTTACAACAGAGAGAAATACTTTTAGAGCAGAGCATGATAGTTTCAAAGTAGAGAAGGATCAGTTTTTTACAAATGGCTACATACTATTAGACCTTATATGATGCTACTATTCCTAGGGCTGCTTGGCATCCGCAATTCGGAGAACCTAGTGTTGTGGGCGATGGTGGTGGTGAGGAGCTTGGTCACTCTGTTAGATAGCCTGATCTAGCTAGTGGTCCACATCTTGGTCTATAGGGTTCTTTCCTTCCTATTGGGGAATTTTACCTGATCTTTATGTTGTTAATTGCTTAGAGACATATTAAAAACATGAATTTTGTGTATATATTCATTGGCCCAGTTGAGGCCTCGTATATATACATATGATTTTGTATCTTCCTATCACACTTGTTTCACTAATGTTGATGTATTTATGATATATATGAGATATATCTTCTTTGATTTAGCTTCATTTTATACTTCATGGATGATAATGGATGATGATGTATGTTTATGTATATTTTTTATGTACGCATATGATATGGATGGATGAATTATACTTTGGTTCATATGATGTTTTATTATGGATGATTGATATACCGTTGTGAGATATGTTGTTTATATGATGATATGGATGTATGCCCCATATATGATACATGATGTTTTTATTGGTTTATTATCATAATGATATGTATTAACAACATTGTGGATACATGATGGATATGGTACTAATGATATTGCTATGCAAGATGGATGCTAATTGGAAAAAATATCGATGATGGATAGAAATATGATGTTTTTAGTAGTTGATGAGTTGCTTTCACTTTGCTTTGGAGACTTCATAGTTTTGAACAATCCTATTTGATGTAGCAAATAGATACGATGCACCAGGGTATTAATGACCAAGGTGACTTTATATCTATTGCATGAATTTTGACTCTACAAAAAAAGAGTATCTTTGTTCATACCAAACATAGAGAAACTTTGTTTGAAGTATATATTTGGGTTGCATTAAAAAAATTTCGACTAGTCACATAGAGAGGTATAGAACACCCAACATGAAACTGCTTCATGAATTGTTTCAACACAACTCTTATACACTCAATAAAGAAAGTATTCACCATGGTAGTATTACAAAAATATCCTACAAATAGAAAACTAAAATGAAGTTCAATTTCCCTCATTCCTTCTTCTCTAAATCCTTATGGACATCCCCGAGAGATCCTGGGAATGAGTTGAAATAAAATAAATCATAAAAATAAGACTACAAAAAGATAAAATCAAAGTTGTAGTATCACTTGCCATATCTATTTGAGGTTTTAGGACTATTATTTGTTGTTGATCATGTCTATCATAGGAACGGATCCGTTAAGGCATATCTCAGGATGTTGTTGGTGAATCGTCAAAAGATAGGTAGGAAATACCTTGGCATTGTTTCTATCTATTTTTCAATCAAATCTATGTGATTGTTTTGCTTGAAAGTTCTAGTTTTTTTTTTCTTTGTTTGTTTTTTTGTTCTGTCAAAGAGTGATTGTGATGATGTGTTTATTATGGATGAACAGTTGATTGTGGATTTTGATAACGGGATGGGTCTTTTTGATTTTATGAGTTTTATGATGTTATTTTTGTTGTTTTCAAGGGACTTACCTAGGGCCTCAGGGGCTTATCAAAGATAATCCTTTCCTACATTGTATGCACAGAGGCTCGTAGTTTGATTGTTTGACTCAAAGCATAAACTTGTTTTTGGATAACAATATTTGATAGTCTAGATTGATATTCCACTTTTGTGTCTAGAGGATATGTTGTGGGAAATCTACTTGAACAAGCTGTGAGGTTCAAGAAAATTTTGATATCTTAGACTATTTGAGTGAAGGAATAACCCAACGATGTTTTTTTTTTATAATTTTCAAATGTTTTTTATTTTTGTTGTTTTCGAGATTTTTTTGAGTTTTGTGCTTTTCGAATGTTTTTGATTTTTTTTTTTTGAATGTTTTTTTTTTTGTTGTTTTTGACCATGATAGGACATTCCAATATCTAATCCACAACCAGCTTCAGGAAGGTGCCCCTAGTTGGAGACAATACTACTTTCCTTAATCTGTAACAAGTCATGGTTGAATACATTGTTTTATTATGAAATGGATGGGTGGATGATGTGGATAACACCGATAGATAATTGTGCTAGTTTTATTCAAACATAGTTCGTGTTTGCAAGGTTTTCACTATGGTACTTTTTAATTTCACTCAAAGAAAGTTTTTATTTCACTTTACTGTTTTTCTTACTTCTTTTTTTTTTTGTATTTTTAATCTTTTATCAATTTTTTTGGATTTTTACTATTTTTCCTAGGGTGTAAGATGCTAAAAAATTGGATTGATATTTCACTTTGTTTTTCTAGAGGATATTTTGTAGAAAAGCTTGCTTGAACTAGTTGTGGGGCTCAAGCAACTGTTGACATCTTAGAATTTTTGAGTGAAGGAATAATCCATGTTGTTGGTATCTTTGGAGGTTACCTTGGTAGTGCATTGGTGGTACACCTTGTTGTTGGGATGAATTGTTTTGAAGGTTACCTTGGTGGTGCATTGGTGGTATACCTTGTTGTTGGGATGAATTTTTTTGAAGGTTACCCGGGTGGTGTGTTGGAAGGTATATCTTGTTGTTGGGATAATGTATAGATCACACCATAAGCTAGAAGACATAGATCAAGATTTATTTTGAAGCAAGATGTAAGTACTTGCCCCCAATGTCTAGCAATGTAGGTGTTGGATTATCTTGTGATAGGATAGAATGTTTGGATAGAGTGTACCATTTTGGATGATGTCTCATGACTCAGATAATGCTAGATAGGATAGGATCAATGATAGTGACCCATGTCAAGATTTTTTTCATAAGCAAGTGTAAAGTGTACACCAAACATTTGTCAAAATCAAGATAAGTTGGATTTTGGATAAAAATGGATGAGATTTATTATGGATTAGCTCAGATGATTCCACCTAAAATGGTGGACGTAGATGGTCAATTCTACACATGATGCCTATTTTCCAGGTTTTCATCATGGTACTTGTCCAAAGTGCCACCATAGTGGTTTTCACTAGAGGACGATTTTTCTTTTGACTATTTTCTTAAATGCCTATTTATCATTTTTTCATTATGGTGACAATTTTTATGCTCATGTTGAACCACCTGGTTGTGTTAATGTAGGAATTGTTGGTGCTGATATTGTTGTTGTTGTTGTCATGATGTGCCAACAATATCTTGCTTGGAGGAGTTGTTTTGCTAAGATGTGTGTGCTCAAATGTAACCCCTCACACTTCTTGTTTTATTTTTTGAAACTAGAGTTAACCTTACCTTGATGTGTGCATCGCGATAGAGTTCCTTTATAATCCTTATGATAAAGATTTGCTGCCAATGCATGGTTAATGAAAGATTTGGATATCTTGGATGGAAAAATGTGTTGAGGGATATGATATTCAGATAGATTGGTTGACAGTTTGGAACCTTTGACTCTCCAAACTTTGGATGATGAGCAATGATGGGTGGATATGGAGATTCGATTTGGACCAACATCTTGATATACCTTGTAGATCACTCTTGAAGCTTTATTTTGCATCGTTGGACATCTTTGATGGATGAAATTCCCTTTTTGATTTTTCCCGATAGTTTCTTTGATTGATGGAGTCTGATAGGGATAATTTTCTTGCTTTTTCTTTTGCATCCATTTGAATTTTCCTTGTCCATTTTTTTTTATCGATTCTTTTGCTTCAATGACTTATTTTGTTCTTGGATATAGCTTTTACTCTTGTTGTTGGTCCTAATGAGAGGGTGGAAAAATATGTGGATGATGATTCATGATATGGCTAGTTGTAGTGTTGGTAGCAATTTCATCATAAGGACTCTTCATTTTCTTTATGTTGATGCTCGCATTAGATAAAGTTGACCCCAATATTGTAGAGGTATCCCTGATATGTTTAGATCCCTTAATTGTTGGATAACCAAGACTTTGATGCTTAGGAGTGCTAATAATCTGCACTGGTGCTAGGATACCCTATTCATGTAGGCGCTATCCTTTGTCTTAATAATGAATCTGTTGGAAAATTTTATTTGCAATATGATATGACTTACATTGGAAACAAGGTGTTAGTCCTTATTTTCTCTATTGTGGATCTTCAAATGTGATAGCTTCTTCACTGATAGGATCCTTCATATGTGGGATAACTTCTTGATTGATATCTTCAACTTGATCTTGTGAAATATCAGATTTTGATGGCTCTTCAAAATATATTGGTGCTTCTTTGACTATTATATATACCCAATGCTCTACTACTTAGGATTGTCTATTATCTTTGTTGTTGAAAGGTGGAATTTTTTATTTGCTTCCCACCTATGGTTTGAGACCTAGAAAGGACAATTTTCACTAACTTTCACTCAAGAACAAACCCTTGAGATCTCAATGCAAAAGAGAAAGAGATATAGCAAGAGGGTTGTTATAGGGGATGAATATGATCTAATAAAGGGTTCACTACCAAGTTTAGACTTGGAAAGATAAATGAAATGCAAGATAAAATGTAAAACCCAAATTCAATAAAATGACCTACCAAATGACCTATAAATGCAAAAGAAAG
Source organism: Sequoia sempervirens (assembly GCA_007258455.2). Taxonomy (NCBI): domain Eukaryota; kingdom Viridiplantae; phylum Streptophyta; class Pinopsida; order Cupressales; family Cupressaceae; genus Sequoia; species Sequoia sempervirens. The sequence goes on along the minus strand of VDFB02385372.1, from coordinate 6,651 downwards.
AAGAACAAAATAGTGAGATGAATGGTGTACACCTAGAAACCCATAAGTGATTGGAAGAAACTTTGAAACACTAGAAAATTTGAATTTTTAACCAAATAGGACTCATTTTCCAATTTGGGAGAATCAGTCCCAGATTTGAAATTCTGCACCGAAGCATGTTTCAAGGAAAAGGGTGTCTAAATATGTAAAAATATTTGGAAAACACCTATAGTGGGACACATTTTCCACTTGTGGTGAATCAATCCCATTCTACTTTTGTGGTGAATTTAAAGTTTTGATATGCACTTCAACACCTGCTCTTTCCTTCCAACTTAATTCTAGATCTGAGTCTATGAAAACACCTACAAAATAGAATATAAACTTGATTTTCTAATGGGGGGATTTCCTTGGTCAAACCCCTAGCTTGGTAATTAAACCTTGATAGAAATAATGAAATAAACATGCAAACCCTAGCCTTAAGTTTTCCTAAAACTAGTAAATCTTAAACATGATGCAATCCTATTCTAATATGCAAGAATATGATGCAAGAATGGAAATGTGAAGATGAATGAATCACTTGAGGAGATATTTAATCTCCCTAAATGAGCTCTAATGATGCTTCTACCTTCCTTAGGATAAATGTAGAGTGATAATGGAAGATGGAATCACTTAGGGAAGAAGTCTTCAGGCTTGGATTGATGGCTATTTTCATCTCCCCAACCTAGAATCCATCATGATTCACCATAGACAACCATGATCATCCCTTGAAAATGATAGATCTTGAATGAAAGTGAGGTTGAAGACCTAAAAAAAACTTTAATGTTGCTCCAAGACTTCAACTTTACTTGCTCTTGAAACTAGAATGCTCTTGTGAAATATTCTCAACACTTGTCTCTTCAAAATGCTTGGTCAAATTGCTTAGATGATAAAAATGACTTAGAAACTTGCTTATATTGGCATCAACACCTAATTGATTGCTATTTAGATCTCAAAGGTTGAAATCCACCAAAAAAATGAATTGAAATGGTGAATTTCCTGATCAAAATTAAAAAAGACCCCAAATGGGATTCATTCACCACCCTTGGTGAATGGGTCCCACCTAAGTGGACTCATTTTCCCAAGGCGGCGAATGAGTCCCACCTTAGCTTTTTGTGGTGGTATTTCAAGATTTTTTGTGTTTTAAGTGATTTTATGGGATTTTTAGGTGAAATAAGCCTCAAGATCCGAAACAATGGGTCTTAGGGGCCTATTAATGATGATTTTAAAGGGTAATTATTAATGCAAGGGTGCCAAAATAGGTCCAAATTAAGTGTGAAATTGCCTCTCTTTCAAGACAGTACAATTTTCTACACTACATTTATCCCCCACTTTAGCACCCATATTAATCTATGTGCATATGCAATCTAAAGGAATCTAAACAATAAACTCTGTTTCATAAAAGGATACTCATATATGTTCATTCACAACATGGGAGAATTAAGCCCCCACTGTAGCTATCTGCAAAACCACAATGTTAGGACCTACATCTTACAACATGAATTCATTAGTTATAAAAAAATCCTCTTTATCTAACTTCTTTCTAGAAATCACATTCAAGGGTAGATGTATGCCTCCCTTGATTCCACTTGCTTTACAGAGGTGGAATCAAGGTAGCAATCTAGCCTCATCAAATAAGGTAGGTCATATCATAGGGTATTTCTAATTAACATACCACATAATGATAGACATTTGATGAGGTCGGGACCAGAATCATGATTCCAATGTAACAAATGGCATTGAAAATGGAGCTCTCTAGCACTTGTTATGTTGATTTGAATGAAAGGAACTTTTTAACCCTAATATAGTAAAAACCCTAATTTTAACTTATATAAGAGAAAAAAGTGAATTAAATTGTAACTATTTTGTCATTTACCTTTTTGTAGCTCTTGAGAGTGTTTGGAGAGTAGTTGAAGAAGCCTAGCCAACAAGACTACAGGCCAATGAGACTAGACATCTTGTGAGACCAGGTGGCACACGACGAGCACTATCATGATGTGAGTTGATTTTTCTTCCTTAGATTTTTCCATAGACATTTATTTGATGATTTTTATGCATTTCTAGGTTAATCTAGGGTCCTTGAATTTTTTTCACAAAGTGCCCCCTTTTTTTGTAAAGTGTCACATCTTTTTGCAAAGTGTCCCTTTTGTTCATGAAGTGTCCCACTTTTTAGCAAAGTGTCTCATTTCTTCGCAAAGAGTCCCAAAAGGGGTCTAAAGTGTCTAGGACCTCTAGTAAAGTACACTAGAATAACTTTAGTGAAATTTTATGATTGTTGATGTAGATATTTAAGAGTTTAGACTACTTAAAGGACATATTTTTTCTTTTTTGTTAGGTTCCCACCCATTTACAATAGCGTCTGGGTTGTAGACAGGTTAGTCTACTTTGAGATTTAGCCCCCACTCTTTTAGCGCTAGATACAAAGATTTCACAGACCATAGGATTATACTAGGCATACCTCATGTCTCCCATGAGGTACCATGATCTGATGCTAATGGAATTAGAAGAGTGGTGGGACATAGATACATGTACATTTCATCTACCTACTAGTGAGATGACTATTACACTAGATGACGTACACTGCATACTCTAAGTTTTGATTCGGGGTGAGTGAGTACATTTCCTCGTGGAGAAGTCATTCTAGGAGATGAAATATGACATGTAGTACTGCCTTGGTGGACCTATGCATGATAAGAGGGTGAGGCCATAGATAGATTTAGTGATGCTACTATACTCATGGGCCCCACTGGTTGTACAAATTATGATGCTAACAGTAGCACTAGTACTCATCCTTGATGGTTGGGGAGTGCACTTGGAGGGAGGACTAGTACACTTTATTCAAGGGATGGTACAGCATAGGAAAGTGTACACCTGGGGGCACAACATCCTAGCGCATCTATGCTATGATCTTGGAAAATTTTTATTTTAGGAGGTCAACACCATGGTACACTGTACACTCCTATAGTGTGGTGCCTAGAGAATATCACGTGTCCCAAACTAGTAGGGTTTGCATGCTTGACAACCATAGGTTATCCATGAGCTTTTAGCTATCCTTTGCAATGGTTTTGGAAGTATGGGGATTTGCACTTCTAGAGAGTTTGGTTTAACCAGTTGGAGGAGGATGAGATCTTATGGAGACCTTATTAGCTTGTGCTATAGTGGCGGGATGAGACTCGGTAGATGAGGTAATTAAAAATGGACAAGTTTTTGATTGGTAGACATGATTACATATTACAAAAAGTTTACTATGATCGTGTGATGTGATGGTTTGGTCAAATTCAGCTAGCACCCGGGTATGTGCAGGATCATGATGGGCCAAAAAGTGGTGATATGATGGGTATTTGTAGGGTATGTGGCTAACGACTTTTTTTATACCCAAAATTGATGAATGAAAAAGGTTTTTAAAGGAGATTCCAAGCTTTCCACCAATATAAATTATTCTTTACTTTGAATTTAATAAATAATTATTATTCATTTTCTATTTGAATTATGACTAAAGTCCTGATTGATAGGCTAATTGAAAAATGTCTATATCTTTCAAATGGTATCACATTTTTTGAATCCAAAAGATGTGTCACATTCTATGCTTCACATACTATAGGATTAAAAAAAGAAAAATTAAATTTCATGAAGTTTTGACCAAGTTAAGGTGGTCAGACATACGAGTTTTTATATTTTTTAAAATTTGTAATAAAAAATTCATAATTAATTATTTACTTGGAAAAAAATTACAAAAAAATATGCATCAAATCCAGGCATGATTCCTCAACTTAAATTTCTAAGATATTATAAAAAATATTATCATTTTATTGTGGTTAGGGTGGTCAGACAAACACCTACTTATTTTTTCCCTGAAATTTAAGTACTACTGCATTGAAATTTCAAATTCTCACCAAATATATTTTTCTTTTTTTAAATAAACCTAGTAGTTTAGAAACTACATTCAATTTTCTACAGATTATATTCTTACATATTTTTTAAATAATGTAGATAACTTATTCAAATTTTTACGTCAAGTTGCTTAACTCTGATTTTCTAAATTTTTTGCCACTTAAGGGCTTATTTTTTCCATGATCTTGCACATACCCACCCAGGGCATAACACTTTTTTAGGAGATTAGTATGGAATTCCTAGAGACCTGGTGATGTTAGACGGTTCACTACCGAGGATGTTTTCTATAGTGATTCTGAGTTCTTAGATTATGATATGCCTTTGGTCTCTAATGTTGATGAAATCGGTGCCATAGATTACTATGAGGAGTGGAGGAAAGTATCACAACCTGCTCTAGTATTCTCGATGGATGAGATGATAGGAGATGTAGGGCCACTCCCAAATGAGGCAAACAAGGGGGAGGATAGGGCTAAGGAGACATGCTATAGGGCTACAAACATATTCACAGATGTGATAGATGAGGAGTATGATGAGGATGCAGATCCTGACTATGATGACCAAGAGGAGGATGAGGGGGAGGAGGAGTAGTCCATGAGTGAGGGGGGTGAGGTGGTAGATGAGGGTTTAGTGGGCCATGAGCAAGGAGATCGATCCCCCTTTCGTGTTACTAGATCTTGATCAATAACTGTAGTAGGCACCAACACCCATAGCCATGGAGAGGCTAGCACATCCTCCATGCCCCCTACACATGATGAGGCTGATTTCACACAACCTACCAGAGAGCTAGGTGATGACATTTTATTTAGTGTAATGGTTTATGATTATGGTTATGTTTTAATAATTTTATGTGTATATATATATATATCATGATGTGTACTAATTGTGTTTATGGTTTCTATCTTGTAGGAGCTTTGAGAGACCTTCAAGATCTCTATTGTTAGGTGGCTATGGAGATAGTGCCCCATCAGTTTATGAGAAGGACACTGATTCAGACTATGCGCCCTCACCCATTGTTGAGTGGGATCCATAGTTGTTTGGGCCTTATGTGACACTGTGAATAGCGTATGAGAGCATTAGGTGGCACGTCCATCGAGCCGAGACTGCCAAGGAGGCATAGTCATCTCGAACCCTTGCCAATTTTCAGAGAATAAAGTTCAAGGTAGCTAGACTATAGGAGGAGAGAGATCAAATAGCAGGGGAGCATCAGGAGGCCCTTGGATACGTGTAGGGTTTACAATTTTTGCTTAGTACAATCATTAGATCGTGATCATGATTGCATAGAACCATCTCCTGATAGATTGCTACCAGACAGATACGAGCCCCAGGTCTTGAGGGATCTGGTAGTCAAAAACCTTAGTGGTATTGTATATGTTGATGACATGTACACAAAACTATTTTTACTTGTGTTTATCTTTATGTTTTGAATGTTAAATGATAATGTGATTAATTAAATAATCTTTGTAAGACTATTTTAGTGAATGTATTCATGATTTAACATTCTTTATTTGATCTAATAAAAATTATTCTAGTTTCTCTTAGATGCAACATTGGGATTAAGTATGTTATGCTAAATTAAATGCACCTATGATCTAATTAAAGAACATTAAATGCATATAAGGATCTAATATAACATAACACACAAGATGAACTTGAATAGCATGAAACCTAAAGTAATCACGTAAGAATGAATTAAATGATCACTTTAGTATTCAAGACACACAAATAACTATTTTTCAAGAATGAAGCAATGTGAGAGCGCATAGAATATCATTCGATGAATTTGACCCCATTGCTTTATCATTCACACTATTCAAGGGGGTTAAACATAATACCAACATAGATGTCTGGCATTAATAGGTTTTTTGAGAGGTGTGCCATCCATTTTTGTTAACGTGTATGGACCATACCCATAACTTTCATTAATTATATAAGATCCTAACCAGTTAGGACTGAAATTTCGTTTTTCAGTCGGGTTGGTATTAATGCTACATTGATCTTCAAATAATACCAAGTCACCTTTTTTGAATACGCGAGGAATGAAATGATCATTATAACTATTTTTCAATTTTCTAGCATAAGATTGGAGATGCTCAAGAGCGTTAATGCAGTGTTCATCAAGCATCTCAAGCTAATGCAACATTATTCTTTAGAAGTGTTGTCATCAATAAGTCCTTGAAGAGCGATCCATAATGTAGGGATTTCTAACTCCAAGGGCATAATCACTTCAATACCATAGACAAGGTTATAGCGAGTAGCTCTATTGGATTTTCTTATATTAGTACAGTAAGCCCATAATGCATATGTCAATTGTGTATTCCAATCCTTATTGCATTTTTTTACTATCTTCCGTAGGATTTTCTTAAGAGTCTTATTAGTTGATTCAACTTGACCATTAGATTGTAGATAGTAGGGTGTTGAAAAATTATGTTGAATGTTGAATGTTTCCAAGAATTTCCCCACGCCATTATTTTTAAATGGTGTACCATTGTCTGAAATCAATTATGAAGGAAGTCCAAGGCAAGCAATAATGTGTTCCAATATGAAACAACATATTACATCAGTAATTATTGATCAAAGAGGAATAACTTCTACCCATTTTGTGAAATAATCTATCGTGATGATTATAAAGGAATGTCTGACAGAGGAAGAGGGTGAGATTTTTTCAATTATATCCAATCCCCATATTTAGAATGGCCAAATAGGAATCTGGGCCTAAAGCTTAGAAGCGAGAGCATGAATCGAATT